>PVIJ01003407.1:0-32947 GCA_004024925.1 Scalopus aquaticus
GAGAGAGACACTCAGCGGTGGGGGAGGGGGGAGGGGAGGATAAGGGCACAAAATGGAGGAGAGGAGAATACAGGGGACCATGGAGATGGATCACGGGTGAATTGGTGGTGGGCTGCCCAAGGGGAATGCAAAATGTAAAAGACACAAATAACATAAATGAATAATAAATGACTTGTTTCAATTAAAAAAAAAAAAGAAAAAGAAAGCTGAAGGTACTTGAAAAACACCAAACTTTAAGACAAATAACACTTGCAGTAAAAGGGGGCATCACCTAAGGACAGAGGAGCAATTTTGTCAAGAAGACATCATAACACCAAATAAACATACATCTAATAATGAATCTTCAAAACATATACATGAAATTTTAAAAGGAAAAAAATCTTAAAGACACAATTGCATATTTCCACACTCGTTTTTAGGGAGTGATGGACAAGTAGACAAAAAGTTAAATGAGGAAAAATATTTGAATAGCAATAAGGCTATTGCTATGAAAAAACTTCCTCAAAAAAACATTTTATCAGATTTGCCACAGGTAGAAAATTATAAAATATGAATAGCCCTATACTTTAGAAATGGAATTTTTAAGTTAAATTTTCCCAAAAATAAAATCCATGCCCCAATGACCTCACAATAAAACCTATCACCTATTTTTATAACAAATGATAGCAAGCTTCCACACACTTTCTTAAACTCAAATGAAAAGAGCACTTTCCAGCTCACTCAATGAGGCCAACCTAAGCCTACCATCATCCAAATGTCATTAGGCTCCAACAGGAAAGGAAGTTCCCAGACAAAACAACAGTTAAAAGATAGAAAGTCAAGGTGATTTGAACACCAATTAGATATTTGATGATACTAAAGAATTTGATATATATTTTTGCTTGATAATGATGTTTGGACCCTATTAAAATAATTCTTCTCCTTGTGAAATATGTACTGAACTATTTCTAGGTAACATGGTAATAAGCTGAATCATATAAAATTGATCTCTTTATTGGTCAAAAACACTCTAATATGAGCAATTTCACAGTTCAACATAATACAAAGTCTGTAATTTTCTTCATTATAATCTAATCAGGAAGGTGGAATGAGTGTATGAGGGCAGATGAAATGAGAATGCTGAGATTATGGCTGTTGTATTTAATACACCATTTGCCCCATGATCATTCTCATTAGGTAAAAACTGGGCTTTTTGCTCTACTTATCACATCACCGGTGTTAATTCTGCTAAGGGACACTTTGTGGACACGGGAGAGGGGATGCAGAGCACAGGACCAATCACAGATGGCCCAGAGAGGACACCATCACATGTAAAGAGCAGCATGTGCCAACTCTGCCTGCCCCAGTCATGGCTTAGTTCCTAAGAGCCCATCTTTTCATAACATGTAAGAGTCATTTCAATTCAGCTATTCTCACTCATGCATTCCATTTTGAATTTCTTAAGCAAAATGAAGTCTCTTTATAAATCACTGCACATTAGTAAATTTTTCTGAATTATACTTGAATTAGTCAATTTTTGAAGAATGTTACACACATTATCCTTCTTGTAAATTTCAAAAGCCATCACAAAGTATAATCTAGTCATTGATTTATGGACTTGAACCTTTCAAAGAAGAGTTTCAGATTCACTTGGTGTCCTTGGGTCTTTCAATTTGGCATTTAGATAGAAAATACTGTTTGATGTGGGAAAACTGAGTTCTTCGCTCTCCTCTTCCTAAGGCAGAGATTCATCATCAGAATATTTAAGAAATATAAATTCTGGACCTCCCGGGGGGCGCAGCGGTTAAGCGCTGCTCCGTGGAGCTGTCGGCAGCTGCGGCCCGAGTTCGACGCCCAGCAGGGGAGATTCCCACATGGCGCAGCAGACCTCTCCTGCCTCGCCCACTGCTCCCGTCAGCAGTGCATTTCGGTCTGCCTATTCTGCTCCCCACTCAGTCTCTGGTGAACCCTTTCACCGTCCCACACCTCTGGCCTGCACCCCAGCTTGTATGCATAAATAAATAAATCTTAAAAAAAAATAAATCATCAAAAAAAAAAAAACATAAATTCTACTTCCAGTTTCAAATCTCACCTGAACCCTGAACCACACACTCACACACAATCTGACATGGCTTTCTTGGTGGTTTCCTCTCCCATGTCCCACATGGAGTCAGAGAGGGGTTTTCACAGAAGCCCCCTATTCTCGGGATGCCTGGCTCTATCAATCTGGTTCCGGTCAGGAAACAGTAACCACATGCTAATTTAAACAGGGGAAGCTTGATGGAAAGAATCATTAAGCCGTGATCACAGAGTAACTGTAAAAGTCTAAAAAGAACTCTTGAAGGGTACGCCGGAGTTGATGGTGAGCCTGTGAGGAAACATAAAACTGAAGGGAAGTGCCTCTCCAAGGCTGGGGTCAGCTCTCACTGAGACTGAGCAGTCATGTGAGTTGCAGACTACAAGATGGCGGAGAAGTCGCCTGTCCACAGTTGCTGAGCAACCAGGTACAACCCGACAAGCAGACAGGGTGAAGGGGGAGGTGGGAGCTCCCGCAGGCTCGAGGCCTGGAAGGCATGCAGTTCACTCAGGAGAACCCCAGGGAAGGGTCCCTGGCGTCTGAGGCGTCAGGCCCTGGGGCCGGGGCAGAGGGCCAGAACGAGCCCCCAGGGCAGTCCCATAGCAGGAGCAAACACAGCAACCAAGCCTGGAGAGGAGGCCCCTTCTCACATCCTTGGCCCTTCACTGCTCTCTCTGACGAAGCCTCGAATGAACTCGTTATTGGGCCGGGGAAGGGGGGAGAGGCGTTGAGCAGACCCTGAAAGGTGAGTCTGGAGCTGAGCACTACCGAAATCCAGTTCTGGCCAGAGGATTTCTGGGTCTCCCATGGAGGCACAGTCTCCCAAAGGGATCCCTGCCTTCTGAGTTTCATGAAGGAAGCTTTCCATGCAAGTATCACAGCCCATTCACGCAGTGGCGAGGAATCTCATAACCAGCTTGTGAGCTGAACCCCTCCGGCTAAATGCTGGACCAACCTGCTCTGCTCAGGTTTCTCACCTAAATGTGGGAATGAGTGCCACTCCATGGGGTTGCTGCAAGGAATAAATGACCTAGGGCTAGAGATTAGCGCAGACCCTCGCTTCTAGTGGTGCTGACTGGGCACCCACTCCCCAGGCCCTTCACCCCTCTGGAGACAAGGAACAGTCCTCCAAGCACCTTTCCTCATGGGCTCAGGTATTTCTTTCATCCACCCCTAGGCTGTATCAAAGGTCCCATTGTAATCCAACAAATTACAGGGGCATGGCTGTGTGCTTGGGTTCCAGAGAAGACCAACACTCCATTAAGCCCTCTCAGAACTCTCAGGCCATGTTTAATCAGTCATTGACTCTCCCCATTGGCTCCTGTTCTTGTCCTTTTGCCTACACTGTGCAACCTGAGGTATTTTCTCCCAACCATTTATTCCACCACTTAGATGTTGATACATTCAAGTATACTCTATAAACAGAATGGGAACTTGTTCCAAGGGTCAAGGAATGATGCTCAATTTTGAAATTCTAAATTTGAGTGTCCTCATTTTCTGAAAATGTTCCCTACTTCATTTATTTAAAACCTAATTTATGCAATGAGATTGCCAGGAACATATGCCAGTTAGTCTTAAATGCTAAAACGAGAATCACTAGGTTTCCCACTGCGACCTTTGGGTACTGCTCTAGTCTTCCAGTTTTGAAATACTCACTTCACTCAGGGTGGGCGGCTGTGTGGGTGTTAAAATTAACACCAAGTCACTTCTACTTTCTAATTCCTTCTCCTCTTCTGTTCATTAGCCTAAGTGTGATACCTAACCTTTACCTCGTTGCTTTTCAAAATGATTAATGTTAGGTCAGGTCAAAAATCTTTTATTTCCAAGTCGAAAGGGCCAAAGGCTTCCTAAGCCAGATGTCCAACATGTTCTGGGTCGGTTCTGCATAAAGAAGTAAGTGGAGCCTGGGAACAGGCCGACAGCCCTATGCACATACCTCTACCTCCATCATGGAACTGACACAACATATGACATGTCTAATACTTCTCTCTTCCTTACTATACGCAACATTCCCCTTCAGACAGACAAGGTGTCTTATTCATAACACTATAATCCAAGTCACTAGGCTATTTTTAGCACAGAGTTTATACCTAATAGGTGTTGTACATAATTAAATGACTGAAATTTGCAAAGCTGAAGCTTGCTTTCCTAAATCTTTTTCAGAAAACAATCCATCCAGATAAGTAGTATAGACATTGGCTCTTTTTCAATCTGCAGCAGGCAGTAAAATATTTCCACCAAAGCTAAATGGCTCACAGAATGTATTTTTGTGTCAAATGTTACAGGTCAGGAAAACCTCCACAGGGTGACTAAGTAATTGTGTACCCTGTGTGAGGATACCCAATGACAAAAATATCTGGGAATAAGCATCTCCATAACACTCAACTTTGCAATAAATCTCCCTGCATAAAAGGCAAGTGTACCTTAGTGAAGGAAGTTTCAAGTAAAGGATCAGGAGACCCTCAGGAGAATTCAGAGAGAAGTGTTTGAAGATGCTAATCCTACTTGCATTAGAGCAAACCCTGCTACATAGAAAAACAAAGAAACATCAAAGAATGAATACAAAATGCAAATACTCACATGTGATAAATCAATCAGGACCTGTGGTACAAAGTCCCGAATACAAGATATCGGCAAAGACGCTGACCAATTTTCCAAGCAGAGTCAAAAGAAAGGAAACATGATTCATAGTACCTGGAGAGAGAGAAAGCACATTAAATGTATAAATCAAAGGAAAATGTAAGAGGATTTTTTTGAGAATCAAATAAAGAAGATGACAAATCTGACTATGGCAGGCAGATGGATGAGGTTTCTGTGGTTCTATAGGTCATCACTAGACACTGCAACAGCAAACCACAGGATGAGCAATGGAGTCAGAGGAGTTCAAAATAAAAATGCAATAGCCACAGTGTAGAATTTTCTGGAAAGGCAATGCATTCATTCAACAAGTCTTTTTTGAGTATCCCCAGAAGCCATGTACTGTTCCCAAAAGATAATCACTTTCCTGCCACCAGAGCACAATACTGAAAGCAGGAAGCATGCACACTTAATAGACATGCAAGCATACACAGGCATGCATGCATACAAGCATATATATATATATATATATATATATACACACACATACATGCATTCACATATCCATACATATATATAGCCATACATATATATATATATATCCATACATATATCCATATATATATATATATGAGATAAATTACTGGACAGTGTTTTAAGTGCAATAAAGGAAACAGAGACACTTCCAAGAAAAAAGAGAAGTGTCAATGAAATATTCAGTATGGCAGCAGATTGTGTAGCTTAAACCACAGTGGATCTACCTTTGTTTTAGTCAGCTGACACTGCACCAACAGATACCACAGACTGAGTTTAACCATAGAACTTTCTTTCTCCTAGTTCTGGAGGCTGGAAGTCCAACTTCAAAGTGCCAGTCAATTAGGTTCTGGTGAGGGATGTCTTCCCGGTTTAGAGACACCACCTTCTTGGTGTTTCCTCATTGGGTGGGGTGGCTGGGGGGGTTGTACAACCATCTCAGACTGGGCAGGTTCATTGTTGATTCAGCAGATGAAAAGAGAACCTTCAAGCCTTCAGTATCCTGACCAGTCCTTTAATGCTTAATCAGGGGACCAGACAGACAGGCACACCAGCAGGCAGGGAGGCAGTAGCTGAACCGAACCTCCTAGCCCTCTTGAATCTCCCCTTTGTCCCTTGCTTCTTGGCCCAGGTGTCATATTTAAGTATTCACACGCCCCACACTCTCTGGCTTCTCGGCCTAATGTCCATAATCATGGCTGCACGTGTCCCATGCCTGTGTTCCCAAGCGCCTTTTGCATCAACTCAGTATCACATGTGGGTAAGCACCCTGGAAGGAAAGCAAGGCCGCGGGAGGCAGGTGGCTGTCAAGCTAGCTGGGGGTGGGAGGCACAAAATGCACGGAGTAACTTCATTTTCCTTATGGGGGGAGGCAGTCTCCCTCCTATCTCTTCTTATAAAGATACGAACGCCATCAAGGGGGCTCCACCATCAGGACCTAATTATCTTCCAAAGGCTGCAGATACTGTCACCCCAGGAGTCAGGGTTTCAAATGAACTTGGGGAGAAGAGAAAGTCCATTGCAACCTTCATCTCTTCACAGAGGGACCGGAACAGCCGCCCCGCGGTTCCTCCCTCCATCCTGGCCAGTCTCCAAGTCATTTCCCGTCAAGCAACCAGATGATCTCCGTAAAATGTAGATCTGATCATATCACAATCTGGCTTTAAACTTGTCAGCTGCTTCCAACGATGCTTAAGTAGAGATCACCGTTTGCCCGTTTTATAAAGCCTGCGGGATCCAGCCTTGTTGTGAAGTCAGTGTTTGCTTCATTCTTTCTTACTCACTGCACACCTGTCTTCGCTTCCCTGCACTGCCATAACATGCCAGAGGATGGGTGGCTTAAATAACAGGTATTTATTTTAGCATAGTCTGGGGGCTAGAAAGCCGAAGCTATGTGTGGGCAGGACTGATTTCTCTCCAGGCCTCTCTCCTCGGCTGGCAGACGCCCGACTTCTCTCCACGTCCTCACACATTGTAAAGGCAGGAAGGCACAGGGAGCACATGTTCTCCGTGGAGCTGCGCAGACGGGTCAAAAGGAGGAAGGGAGGAGTTCTCGAGCCCTCAATGGCTTTTTAGGCTTTTTATTGGTTCCTTGTACAGGCAGCCAGGTATAGGGCAGGCAAATCTTCACTCTCTCGAGCTCTCTGGCGGCGTCTCGTGGCCTCTGCTGCACCCCAAACGGAAGGTCGTCTGCTTCTCCTCTGTCTCTGCTGCTCCTTCTACTGCTTCTAATTCTTCCACTTATAAGCCCAGTCTCTGGCTCAGGTGCGCCCACTAACGCAGGCCCACACCCTACTCCAGGTGTCTGCTGTTGGGCGTGCGCATAGGCCTGCAGAGGTCCATCATTGAGGGGAGGGCAGAAAAACCTGACAATTCTCATTTACCCTAGACACATGCAGTTCTTCTCTGACACACATGCCCTGTGTCTCTCTGTCAGTTAACATTTTCTCTTCGAGAAAGGTAGATTGGACAAGGGCCCACCCGAATAGCCTCATTTTGACTCAATTATCTCTTCAAAGGCCTGGATTCCAAATGCAGTCATGTTCCCAGGTCCTGAGCATTACAGTTTCATAAGAATTTGGGGGAGGGACACATTTCAGCTGATAACAATGCCTTTCCTTTCAGTTCCTAAATATGCTGCTTTTTTTCCCTCAAGTATTCACACATGCTATTTCACTACTTCTTGGGTGATTTTCCCCTCTCACTTCCATAGAGTTACAACTATTCTTTAGGCCTCTCGAAATTCTTGCATAAATTTCCAAGGTTGGATGAATGGTACTGTCATATAGGTATCATTACATCTTACAGTAATCTGTGCCCTTGCAATTATAAACTCAATTACTCATTATAATATTAATCTCTCGTATCGGTAAATAATGCATTCTAGTGAACATAAGAACAATGCTATGTATGGCTATATTCAATTTCTTATTCATGTCATGCAATTATACTTATTTTTTTTGTTTTGTGTGCAGTTGTGTTCTCTAATTAAAAGCAACCAACTGTCTTTTTATTTAACTACAAATTTTTGCCCTCTATAGCTGTTTTCTTATTTTAATTACCTTGAGTTCTTTGTTGTGTGTATTTCATTCTTTTCACTCAAAATATAGATTTGCCTTTCAATTATGTCTATTCTTTTATGATCTCAATTTTATTTATTAGTTCTGAAATGGAGTTTCCTTAGACCTCAATTTTATTTTTACATTTACAATCTCCTTTTTCATGCCATTCTATTATTTTATTATCTCATCTATAAGACATAGAAAGAGTAACAATCAGAGAACAAATGGTAGGTACTAAAAGAACAGAAATAAAATCTATGCTTTCTAGACAAGTAAAAGGAAAATGAATAATAAAAATCAGTCAATAGTAAAGATAGCAACAAGCACAATAAAAAAAATCAATCCCCAGAAGGCAGAAAATAAGAGAAAAGCTTCAATTATAAAAAGTCTTATTTTAAGGGTATGCCAAAGCAAAAACATAAAATAGAGTCACCAAAATTTCAAATACAGTAGCAGTTCTACAAATATAATAAATATATGCTGACTTACCTCTTTGTATACAGTAAAAAATATTTTTAATTTGAATAAGCTACTTACGAGTTAAATTTAGAAGAAAATGAACCAAGAAGTTCAATATAGATAAAAAAAATATACAAAAGAGCAATCATACTAACAAGTGAGTTGGTAGAGATATATTTATGTCAGCAAAAAATATTAATGGTTATAAAGAAAAATACTATATACTAATAAAAGCATGTCCACTAAGAAGAAATCCATTGTGAACTTTAGTGGGCTATAAATTCAGAAATGCAGAAATGATGAAGCAAAATTACAAAACTAAAGTAGAAATCAAAAAGAATATGATTTAGAAGAAGAAAATGTGATTATTTCTTATAGAAATGAACTGCTCATGTAAACATAAACTTGTAATAAAGATTTTTTTAAATAATGTCACAAATTTAAAATAATTTTACAGAAATAACTCTTTATCAAACCAATAGCAGATATTATTTTCAACTATATGAAACATTAAAAGTGATAATATACTATAATATTTTATCATTTTTAAAATTGCTTGTGTATGAGATGTACCATTATTATGTGCAATACCAAGAAATAAAAGACAGAAAACTAAATATAAAGAAATAAAAACAAATAGAAATATATTACAAAGTAAACAGAAGGAAAAATAATAAATAAGTAAAGAGAAAACACTAAAGATTAGAGCAGAAATAGAGAACAGGAAAAAATAGAAAAAACAAAACTAATGGTTCTTTGAAAAGATAAACAAAATCCTTTAGCAAGACTAGCCTGGAAAAAAAAAGGACACAATCAATAAAATTACAAATAGAAAGAGGAGACATTACACCTAAAATAGAGAAATATAAAGATCACGACAGACTATCAATACAACCTGGACAGCCTCAAAGAAATGGATAAAGATTATATTAGGAAGAAATAGAAAATGTGAAAAGTCCAATAATGACTAAGGAGATTAAATCAATAATCAAAAACTTCCCACAAAGTAAAACTCAGCAGTAGCTGATTTCACAGGTGAATTCTGCCAAACATTTAAAAAAATTAATGCCAACCCTTCTCTAGCTCTTCTGTTAATGTAAGCGGAGTACAACCAAATTCATTACATGAGGCCAGCACTACCCTGACATCAAAGTTAGGTAAAGATGCTACGAGAAAGGAAAAATAGAGACTACTATTCCTACTGCACAGACAGATGCAAACAACCACAGCAAACACCAGAACATGCAAAAGAATCAGACTGCATGTCCAAGAGGGTCTACACCCTGACTACACCATACATAAATCAATAAATGTGATATACTGCATTAATAAAATGAAAGTTAAATATACGATTGTCTCAACAGATACAGAAAAATCACTTGACAAAAGCCAACAAGAATTCAAGATAAAACTCTCAACAAATTAGTTACAGAGGAAAGTACTCCAACGTAATAAAGACCATCTCTGACAAGTGCACAGCTAACATCCTCACTGGTAAAGGCTTAAAGCATTTCCTCAACTCAGCAACAGGCCACGGTGCCACTCTCTCCTCCTACCCCACCAGTGCCAGATACCCTAAGAAAAGGAAACAAAAGACATTGGAATTGGGAGTTAAACCATCTCTATTTTCAGATGACATGATTTCATAAATAGAAAATCTTAGAGATCACAAAAGAATTGTTTGATATAATCAATGAATGCAACAAAATTCAGGATACAAAATCAATAGTCAAAAATCACTAACAGTCAACTATGTGAAAGAGAAATAAAGAAAATAGCATTCACAATAGGAGTATAATACCTAGGAATAAGTTTAACCCAGGAGGTAAAAGATCTCTACAATGAAAAAGAAATCTGACAAAAAACATAAATAAGTGGCAATAAATGTCAGGTTTGTGCATCAAAAAATATTGTTAAAATGTGCATGCGCCCAAAGTCACCTACAGACAGGATGCAATCCCTATCAAAATCCCAACAGCATTTTTTTTTTAACAGAAACGGAAAAACATGAAAATGGAGGGGGTAAGAAAAAAAAGAAAATGGCACAGAATCACAAAAGACCCCCCGGGAGCTAAAAAAAATTCTGAGGGGGGGAAAAAAAGAACAAAGCTGGAAGCATCACATTTCCAGATTTCAAAGCATATTACAAAGTACTAGTAATGAAAACAGCATAAAAGCCTCTTACAGGTACCAAGGAAACGGGCCAAAATAGAGAACCCGGGAACAGGCGCATGTATCCCTTTGGCCCATTAATACTGGATCAAGGATCTGCCAGGTTTTGCAACAAGCAGTTTTGGGGAAATTGGATATTCACATACTAAGAAATGAAACCACCTTAGAAACAAATGGATTAAAAACTTAAATGAAAGCCCCTGACTCCAGGGAGCAGCTCCATCTGGGGCCTTGTCCAGGCCCAGGGTGGCGAGAGCTCCCCACAGCGGGTGAGTCTGTAGCGAGAGGCTGCAGGCAGCTGGCAGCTGGACAGGGGGGCCCTGCGCACCTCAAGAGACAGGACCTGGTGAAGCTGAAGCTCCTGATGAAGACACCCTCGGGCCAGTTCAGTGGACCTGTGCAAGGGCCTCTGGCACCTAATCTCCCAGCGACACCTCAGGATTTTCAAGGTCTTGGGGAGGTGGGGCGAAAGTTCCGACCCCGCCTCTGCAAAGCCCAGGCGTGATACCAGCCGCGACTTCCACCAGCACCGCCTCAGCGGCGAGTTGGCCAGGGCGCACAGGCTCCGGATGCGGCGCGGCGCATGGGGAGCCGCTGCTGCGCATGTGCGAGCTCAGCTTCTTAGTTTGCTGGTTGCCCGCCCAGTGCTGGGCGAAGCAAGGCGGGCAGGAGGCCGGAAGGCACATGTCACCCCTGAACATTTTGCACGCCACCACCCACCTCGTCCATCTGCTCCCTCCTGTCCCCCAGGGGAGCCTTCAGTGTCACCAGCTCCCTCCTACTTGACCCTGGGCGTGGGGCCCCCAGGGTACAAACCAGGTGCTGTGATACCATCTGATCCCGACTCACCAGAATTTGTAAAAGAAGTTGAAGATGGAGACAGCCCACCAGGTGATGCAAAGCCACCCATTATTGGGTTCAATTGATCATAAAAACAATTACAGTGGCTCCAGATAAACAACACACTCCACGTGGAATTTATACTCACATCACTAAAAACGATCCACACTCTAGAACTGTGCATCAGAACTAGAAGCTCTTTAAAATTGGCACGGAGATGGCTTTCAAACTGCTTTGTCACGGAACCCTTCCCGCAAAAGAAATCTCTTCTGATTAACCAGCAAATAAAATAAATGGAGAAGTTTGCCTGTTTGCATAGGAGAACCCACTTTGACAAGGGCATCTTAGTGACTTGAACAACCACTGACAGGAAATTTATAGGTTTTAGAGTTTGGGTTCGAGTGATTCGAGCTGATTTATGTTTTCGTCGTTGTGGTTTTCTCAAGATGCAGGACTGCTGGATTTGGGAGAAGTTTTGGACATTCAAGTTTTAACATAACAGGTGGACCATAAGAGGCAGAGATCTTGACGTGAGCCATGGCAAGTAAGCTGTTGTTTGACAAGCTAGTTGTTTACCCAGGTGAGCAATCTAATATCTTGCAGGCCATCATTTGCCCAGATGTGCAAACTCTTTGCCCAGACCTATTGATGTGCAAAAATTTCCTGAAGCAAATAGTGAAAATATTTATTGGCTTACAGCCTCATCTTCTTGGGCAAGAATATCCTGAAATAAAACAAGATAAACATACTGACATGTGGCCTCAGTTCTCAGTCTCAATGTTTAAGCTGTGTAGACACAGATCCTCTGTTTATGCTTTCCATAGTAAAATTTGTGTTTATTAACAGCCAGTGCACAAAAGAATAAGCACCAAAGGTCAACAAACTTACTAAGAAACACTCATCTTCTCTCATTATCAAGGAAATGGTTATATATTAATAATAAATTTAAAAAATCAAAATTCTGACACTACCAATATTTGACCACAACAAGGAAACTAGAACTTTCATTCACTGCTTATATGCAAGTAAAATGCTGAAACATTTTCAAGGAATGTGGCAACAGTTAGGTAAACTGAGGCTTGTGATTTGTGCCTCGGTAATGCTGATTTTAAATACATGCCCAAGAGAAAGTGTGTATATATTCACAACAGAAGATACTCATGAAATATTCTTTGCAGTGATATCTTAATTTATGGGGATGATATAAATTATTGTACATTCACAAATAAATACAACAATAAAAAGTAGACCAACATATGGGAACATGAATAAATCTCAAAAACAATATTGAAAATAATTTCTGGAATAATACATACACTGTGATTGTATTGATATACATTTGTAAAACAAACTAATACTTTGCTTAAGGATATATAAGTGACAAAATAATAAAAACGTGAATAGGGAAAGCACACACCATATCTGGCATAGCGTTCATCTCTGGATAAAAGAGTTAAGATGTGATGCAAATGGAACGATAAATAAAGAGGACTTTTCCATCTTCTGTAATGTTAAGTATCTTTTATTTAAAAAAATGAAATCTGAAGCAGAATCAATAAAATGTTAATGCTTCTTCACTCGGGCTAGTGGGTACTTGTGTATTTGATACTTTATTATGTGCATTTCCTATAGTTTTAAAGCTTATCCTTTCATTAAGGGGAAATGAAAAAGTTCATTAAAATAGGAAAATAGTTCAGCACAAGCTAAATAAAAGCAGAATCTAGGGCAGCTAGTCTATTTTCACCTGTCATTCCCCTGACATTGGCAAACCCAAACCAAAATCTTAGACATTCAAACACTTCCTCCAGTCTTCTAGTTAGTTTAAAAATCCAGAGAGGCACATTCTAACCCCACAAATGAATCTCTTTTTATATTACTGAAATAATAATCTATAGGAACTTTACTCTTTCTGTGTATATCTTTGATGCCCCAATATTTGACTTATTTGTTTGCAATAATATTAATATAATGATAATAATCAAACTCCACGACATTTTGGTGAAATAGCTAGAGAAAAGGATCAAGTAAAAAAGCACAAGAGCCAAGCAAGGGAATGATTCTGCCCAAACATCTAAGTGTACTAAAGTAGCTATCCCAAATCATCTAAAATGGGGGTGATTCCAAGCAAGAGGGGAAGTGTCTAGTCGCTTTGTCAGTATACATACATATAGAATATCTATATATATGGAGAAAGTAAAGAATCTCTTATCTTACACATTAGTAGTGCTAAGTCCTCTAACTCAAGTGTATCTTACACAACACTGATTAAATTACACTGCTACTCCCAAGGCCCTACCCTTCAGAAAATGTGTCCAAATGGCTAACTTTATCTTGAAAGGAAAACAGAAGACATTAGAACTACTGCTAGAGGCCAAAAAACCCTTAAGAAAATGTTAGCAGAGATGACATCACTCAGTGAAGAGAGAAGTAGTAACGCTCGCTGTGCTGCAGGACAGGTGATGAGAAAGTTGGAACTAAACGTAAATCTGCAACTCAAGATACTGGTATTGGGGGCAACTAAAGATCAAGGAATCATAGGGCTCCCTTTTGAGAGCCACTAAAGGCAAGGAAGGAGTTGCACTTCTCAGGGAAAACCTATTAATTGAAAATGAAAAGAAAGCAGGAACAGAGAAATAGCAAATTTTAACTAATCTACAAAAGAAATCAATGAAATGGAATAAGAGTAGCTGAAGAGTTCTAATGGGGTTTGGTAAAGGGTATGGTGAAGGAGAGATGGAATGGACAGTAGCACTGGATGCCTTGAGATATGGTGAGCTTGAAATGATCCAACTGTGTTGAACATTCGAGAAGTCCAGGGTAGAAGTGAGAGCAGAAGTAATGGAAGCTCATTGCAACAGTGAGGAGTAGATAGAAAAGAAGAAATCTGTGTCACGTGATCTGTTGATACTCCAGAGTATTTAAAAGTAGTTCTCAATGTAAAACAAGACAAATAGGAGTTAAGTTAAACTTTTACATCTTGCTCCTACATGCTAATAGTAAAGAGTAAATTTTGAAATCTGAATAACACATTTTGTTCTTAGAAAATATTGTACATTTAATTAATTCATTTATGCATTTTTAAATCAGCTATTAATTAGTAAAAGAAAAAGACAGAACATGAATTATTTTTGGAATCCATTATCATTTACGCTTATTTATCCTGAATTTAGTTATTTTATATTACATATTTCATTTTATTAAAGCAAATTAAAATGCAGAGGTTTGAGGTTTGGACACATGCAAATTAACATATTCTCCACTCAAGTCAGAATATTGAGCAGTTTCATTATTGAAGAAAACTCTCACAGGTTGTTGCAAATCTCTTTCCTCATTTTCAGAACCTAACATGAACTCAGTGGTTTGTAGAATGTCATGTAAACAGAATTATACAGTATGCGGTAGAGCACTGTGCACTTAGCAGAGTTCCTTTGAGTTTTTTCTATATTGTTGCATGTGTCAATATTCACACATATGGATGTGCCACAGTATAATTATCTATTTGTATTGTTTACAGTTTGAGTTCATTATAAAACCACCATAAACACACGCATATTTGTGTGAACATAAGTTTTCATTTAACTAGAATAAATACTTAGGACTGGGCTATTAAGGTCTTATAATTATTGTCTATCATGTAGAATTTTACTTTGTTTCTTATTTTGTTTTCTTTGCATACTAATCAATGTTTGTGATATTTCATGTGGTTTAATATGCATTTCCCTAGTGAAAAATTATAGTTAGCATTTGTACTAAGCATCTTATATTGCCAGCTGTATATTATCTTTGGTGAAGTACCTGTTCAAATACTTTGCCCATTGTGTTTTATTGTATTGCTTCTCTTCTTATTATTGAGTTTTAAATGTGTTTTTACAAATTTTGGATAAAACCCTTTAGCAAATGTGTGTTTGACAATTTTTCCCCCACTCAATACCTTGTCTTTTCATCTTCCCAGCATGGTCTTTTGAAGAGTTTATATGCTTGTTATTTTAATATTTTTATAGAGATAACATTAATTTAAAACACTGTACCTGAGGAGGGGCACAGAGCCCCTCCTCAAATGAATGTCACCACGCCACACCCAATTTATTTTAATTTTAAATGGATTTTAGCTTCAAATGAAGTACAGAATATTTTGCTTTTGATGTCATACCTAGGCAACTTGTATCTAACCCAAGTTTGGGAAGATTTTCTCCTGCATTTCCCTCTAGGGACTTTGTAATTTTAGTTTTGACATTAGTACTATGGTACATTTTGATTTAAAGTGTATCTTTACTAAGAGAGTGAGCATCGAGGTCCATGTTTTGCTGACAGATGACAATTGTTCCTGACAATTTATGGGGAATACTAGCATTTGAAGAGTGAATTGTCCTCAACCATATCAAGAGCCAGGTGCCCACATGTGTGTGGATCTATTTCTGCACCTTTATTCTATTTTATTGATTTGTGTGTCAAACTTCACTAATAACTACCCTTCTTAGTTACCATACTGTATAGAAAATATTAGAATTAGGGTCTCCCTATTGGCCTGGGGGTTTAAGTCTCAGCACTATGAAGCTATCAGCAGCTACTGCAGCACAAGTTCAATAGTTCAATCCCCATCCAGGGTGCTGAACCACATGGTGCAGCAGACGTCTCCTATATCCCCGCTGTTCCCCTCAGCAGTGTATTTCAGTGAATTCGCCTGTTCTGCTTACCACTCTGTCTCTGGTGAAGCCTATCACCCCCACACACACCTCTGGCCTACACCCCAGCTTATAAGCATAAATAAATCTTTAAAAAGAGAGAGAATATTAAAATTAGGTGGTGTGATACATTCAATGTTATTTTCCTTTATCAAACTTGTTTAGGATATTCTAGCTCCTTTGCAATTTCCATATATACTGATTTCATTTTAGAATTACTTTTCCAATTCCTCCAAAATGTCCTAGTGGAATTTTGATTAGGATTACATTGAATTCATATTAATTTGGGAAGAACTGACACTTTAGCAATAGCAAGCCTTCCAAACAATTCAAGAAGTCTAATTATCCATGTGTTTAGTACTTTGACCTCTTTCATAGTATATTGTAGTTTTCTGCACACAGAACTTGCAAAGTCTTTTGATAGTTTTATATCTAGCTCTTTCATGTGCCTGGTGTTATGCAAATTTAATTTTTATTTCAAGCTGTTTATTATGAGTATATAGAAATATAACTAATTCTTTCAGTAGTATTTTTTGTATCCAGAAACCTTACTCAAGTCACTCATTAGTTCTAATAGCTTTTTTTAATAGAATCTTTAGGGTTCTCGATGGAAACAATAACAGCACCTGTTAAGGAGAAATAATAGCATGATTTCCTTTACAATCTGGATGTCATTAAGTTAATCTTCTTACCCTGTTGTTTTTTAAGATTTATTTATTTGTGCATACAAGAGCTGGGGTGCAGGCCAGAGATGTGGGGGGGGGTGATGAGAGGATTCACCAGAGACACAGTGAGGAGCAGAACAGGCAGATCCACTGAAATACACTGCTGAGGGGAGCAGCGGGAGAGACAGGAGAGGTCTGCTGTGCCATGTAGGTCAGCTCCCTGGCTTGGGATCAAATTTGTGCTGCAGTGGCTGGGGATAGCTTCACAGTGCTCAGACTTAACCCCCTGTGCTACATGGGAGGTCCCCTAATTTCATTAGATTTAAAGCAGAAATGTAGGCCATGGGGCCCAGTATGAGTGAGACTCAGATGGAAAAATGACCGTCTTTCACCCAGTCTTGAATCAAAGATCTCCATTGCTCATGTAAATCTCCCTGCTTGCAGCTACGCCTACAGATCTGGCAAAAACAGTTCCCTCATTAATAGGGATTTGGGCGCTGAGACTTAATCCCTTGTGCCACCAGGGAGGCCCTCTTCTTGCCTTTTTTATATTTTAAGATAGATCTCCAGTTCAGCACTGACTACGAGTGGTGGGAGCAGGTATTCTTTGCTTTTTCCCAATAGTAGAGCAAAGCACTTGATCTTTGGCTATTAAGTGTGTTGTTTGCTAAGAGTCTACAGATTCCTTTATCAGCTTGAGGGAATTTCCTTCTATTCCTACTTTTCTGAGATTTTTTTTTTATAAGTAGATGCTTTTTAGTTTTCAAGTGCTTGTTCTGTGTCTATTGAGAAGATTCTATGGTTTTCTTCTTTGAAATGTTGAAATGGTGAATTACATTGATTGATTTTCAAATGTTGCACCAATCTTGAATATTGGAACAAACCCATTTTGTCATTGTAGTATCCTTTTCATTTATTGCTGGATTTGATTTGCAAACATTCTGTTGGGATTTTTCTTGTGTTTTCCTGTGGCAGATCAATCTGCATCCTTTTACTTGCACTGCATTCATACATTATGATTTCAAAATGAGGTTGATGTGGGCCTCAAAAATTGAGTTGAGAAATGTCCCCTGCCTTTTTGATTTTCTGGAAATTGATGTTCCAAAAGACATTTATTGAAATTTTATTTTTTTACAGAAGTAATTTTATTTTTTGATAGTCTTCATTAAGGGAACATTGGTTTGCAATATGGTGCATGAGTCAGAAATATAGGCGTCTACCTCTCCAGGTGTATGTCACCACATGACACCCACTACCAAGGCACCCCATTCTCCCCCTCAGGCCACTGTGCTCCCTCCCACCTTTCTGAGAAGCCTCCTTCTCCCTCTGGTAGCTTCAGTTTTAGTAAAATTTCTAGGATTTTTGGGGGGAGGAGGGAAGTTATCCAGACAAATATTGTTATTCTGAACTCTTTTGAAAAGTCACAAGAGATTGTATAAAATATAATCAAATTAAAAATAAATAACATCATATTTTAAGAAAGAAAATGTTAAATAAACTGTGTAAATGTATATACAATTCCACATAAATGTATGGTATCACATACTCGGTACAAACATATTATGAAAAACGAACAATTTAAAGAGAAATGGGCAACACGACTGTAAGGTGGAGCGATAGAAGAGGCAACGAAGCAGAGGGGAATGTAAGATAAAGAGGCCTTTATTAGCAACTCCCCGGCGAGGTTCACAAATCCCAGGTGGGGTCTGTGGAGTGGCACCCTGCAAATGGGGGGGGGGTTTATGCGGCATGAAAGAATTCCAAGGGGAGGTGTAACTCCATTTGGAGCTGGTGGCCTTGCAGGTGCATTCGGGCTGCGGCGGGCCCGTCTGGGTAGTGGTGGCCTGAGTTTCTTTCCAAGGTCACACAATGACTATTAGGTACTGATGTAGAGTTGCAAACTACAGCTAAAGTCCTGATATTCATTAATTCGTCATGGTGCAGATTTAAAATATGTGGTATATTTGCTGCTCACAGACAAACCAAAGAACAGGTTAACTGAGTTATGCAGAAGATGTTTTACATCTTGGCTTTTGCAGATATATACCCCGTCCCCTTTGAAGATAGATGAAGAAGGATTTCCACATTTCAAATGACAAAACCAACATATATGTGATTAACAATAGCCCATTAGCATGTTTTTATTACCATAAATGCTATAAAGCTTCCAATGTGTAAATAATGGGTACTTAGATGTCAGCCACACTATGTTACTTGTTTGTTATTCTTTACAGAACATTTTTTAATTGACGTAATTTAATTTTACTATTACTTAATCTTGTGGTTGTTGGTCTTTCTGGTGGCTGTTACTTCTAGCAGTTCAGTAGGGTTTAGGCTCAAACTGAGCTGGTAAGTAAAGGGGCAAATGAAAAGATGAAGGAATGTGGCATAAAAGTGAAACAAGATATCTTAACTAGCAATGAAATTACTGAATGCCAAATATTCATGATTCTGAAACATTAGTAAAAATGTAACCAGTGTTTATTTCATCTAGATATCTAGAAAAAAAAATGGTATTCATTAGAAAGCAATCTTAACAAGAATGTGAAGTACAAACATATGCCTGTGTCTCCCTAGCCTAGTCTCTAGGAGGTAACGCATAACTCAGTAAATATTACTTCTGGATAATCACAGATGAGGCAAAGAACTTTTGATCCTACATATTAGCTCTCAGATAATTTCCAAGAAGAGCCTTCTTTTACTTGTTTATATACAAACTATGGAGAATTAGCAATAGAAGCATATGACTTCATCCAGGGTAAACCACTGGTTTTCATACCAAAAGTTGCCAAAGTTCTTTCATCTAGAGGAATCCCATCCTATTACTTGCTAATTTTCTTCTTTATTTTTTTAAAATCTGATTAATACATTTCCACTTTTATTAGGTCTCAGAGATAGCTGATCTAATTTGGAGCTTATAAATTATACAGTTTTATGTGAATTGATTATAGCACATAACTCTAATAGACAGCAATCTTTTCAGAGATTAGAAGGGCTGCTTAGCTCCCTTTCAATGGATGATTAATTTTCAGTGGTTATCAACTCTCAAACCGAAAATTAAGCAATACATATTTGCTTTGTGGATGACCAGTTTTATTAAAGCTGTAGAGTTGGTGCAATCAATTATCAATATCCTATGAAAAAAAGCCAACATTACAATGGCTTCAAAGTAGTAGGCAGGTACCTACTATTAATGGTGGAATTCAAGTACCGTTGTGAAGTAACAGAGCCACACAGCTCATGATTTATGCAGCAACCTGGGAATCATGCATAAGCTATTTCTGTATTTCTTGGTTTTGATCTCTTTTAGGAAAATCAGTTTATATCAATAACCATTTAAGGTAGAGTGACTTATAGATGATAAATGTTTCATTTGACTAGAGAGAAGTTTTTCCCTCCACATTGGTGCTCAAAAGATGCTGCTTTATTTGGTACCAGTAAAAAAAAAAAAAAAGAAGAAGAGAAAATGATCCACTGGAGTCCACTTACTATCCCTTACACTTTCTGACATCATTTCAGAGCAACATAATTCAATTAGAGGTCTGAGAACAGAGAGTGGGCTCTTGGCCTTTCATCCTTGGTCCATGAAATTCTGAAAATCAAAACTTCTGAGGTAGCTTCCCTGCCAGGGAACCACATCATAGCCACAGACTGGACTCCTGGAAAAGACTTCTCAGAGGGATGGTGAAACTAAACGAGGCAGGTGATCTCCAGAGATGTCCCGTTGCAATATGGGACTCTTCTGTCATACTATCATTACTAATAGTGTTAAAGTTGTAGGTAAAATATGAGATCTGCTGTTCTCATGTGAATGGACAACTTCTGGCATAGCTTTTAGGTTACTGACACTAATTTGCGGCAAAATAACTTGTAGGATATTATCGTTTATGACAGCGAGATGTGACTATGACCTTGCAGAGAATTTTGACAGGACAAATATGTAATCAAGAGAAAATTGTCTGGTATAAGATCCTGAAGGGAGGATCCTGAATGTGAGGCGATCCTGAGGTTAGGACTTCCAAATGTAAGCAGCATGACAAAGAAAAGTGATACTCAGTCTAGAATCTTTGCATTCGTTCTTGCTTATAACAAACATAAATGTGGTCATTTATTTAAGTTTTGTTTTTAAACATCCTTGTTATAGTTTTTCATGGTATAGGATTTCTCCCCTCAGGTGTGGTCACCATAGTTTTTCCCACCACCAAAGTACCCAGAGGTCAAAATTTTTATAGTGACTTACAAATCTATAGGCATTCCCCCAAAAGATCAAGCTTATCTCCCAAATATGCCTCCTTTCATCTTTATTACTATTATATCAGTGAAATAATTCTCCAACAAAAAGTAGAGAAAAATAATAGCACTATTCTTTCTTCTCCTCACTATTTTTGTTAGAAAAATTTACCTCAGTAATATACATAGACAGACTTGTAAACCAATGTTACTTCAAAAAAAATCCACCAATATACTAATTAGCAAATACATAATGTGTTATTCTGGCTCTCACTTGAGCCCAGCCTCTATGGGAAGCCTCAGCCTATACCCAGGCCCCTGCCATATTGGAAAACTTAGAGTATTCTCAACTTTTTACTATCTCTTGGCATATGCAATTTCTAAGAATGTCTAACCTTTCTGCCTGGTGAAGTCCAATTTCCCCTGAAGTCAGTTCAAATATTAAATTTCTGTGAATAGTTCTGTCCCCTCCTCAAGAAGCAGGATTAGCTCATGTTCTGAGTTGACCATGAATTGCTCTTGCCCTCATGGGCTGAACCAGGAACATTGACTGGGCATAAAATTTGACAGTATTGTACAGGAAACTTTAAATATGCTATTTTATTTAATCTCCACATCAAAAGGATGACTTGGGCACAACTAGAATTCTACTGGCCAGGCCAGACAACTGAGGTTCAAAAGTCTAAGAAATATGCCCCTGGTCACAAAGCTTAGAAGAGGTGAAATCCTGACTCAAAAAACTATTCTTCAACCAATGGACATCCCTGCCTCTCAAAAGTGACCAAAAAAATCAACTAAGCTTTATTAATAGAGTCAAGAAACAAGGAACAGATATATTAATATATCCTAGACCTCAAGGAAGAGATACCAAGAATGATGTGGTCATTCATTTCAGGTCATCAGGCCTGAAAATTGAATCCAAAAAATAAACTATTCCAATAGCCAGCAGTGGTTTTCAATAAATTCTCAAAAGGTGACCAACTACGCATTTCAGAATTATCCGTATGACTACAATTCTCTGTACATTCATTAATATAGTATATCTAATTTATCAAACATTTATTGTGGGCCAGACACTGTCCTTAGTGTTTTATATATTTTATCATGATTCATATTTACTTTAATACAATAAGATGAGTGTTTTATCACCCCTCCCCCAACTCTTATGGAAGAAATGTAGTAAAAGAGAAATATTGACAAATAAATATTAGATCAAGGTTTTGAATTCAGGCAGTTTGATTCCAGAGTCCAACTTTAACTATGCTAGCTATGCTGTGATAACCATATTATGCATCACACATATAGCACACTCAGGAAGTACGTAGGTAATATTTTCATGCTGCAGTTGAGCTTGGCCGACCAAAGCATGGAAGGCAAACTGTGGATAAGAAGAAAGGGGACAACTACATATTTGACTTAAATTACAAATGTCTTTAAGCCTCACACAGCAGTACCAACTTTGGGGAAATTCTACAAGAACCTTTGCACTTATTTATTTTGTATACATATACATTTTACTAACCACTTATAGAGTCCATTAAAAATTACCAAAAGAACAAATGAATGGTAGCAGAGATTTAACTGTACTGTTTTATACCTTCACTCAGTATGGTAACACAAGCTCTGTTTGAAACAAGTTGTTGCTTTCACACTTAGGTCATAAATGATGTTAGCGTAGTGTTTTTGTCTTTTCCTTTCAAAGTGTTTTTCTTTAAAATGATAAGTACCAGAACAAGTATCTATTAAATTCACATTTAATTAATTGTACAGTTTGGAGACTACTCACATAAGAGAGCTTTTAACCAGCAGGTACATTGCATAAAAGTTATTGAAAGTTTCAACTGTTGTGCAGCATGGATGTTTCAAGTACCTTACTTAGAATTAAAGCACTTAAGTGAGAGAAGTACAGGCCCAAGGGGTCATGAGAGTAAAACTTTAGTCTCTGGTTTGTTGCTAATTAGTTGTGAAACCTTGGCCCTGTTCTTCAAATTCTCGTGGTCTCCACTCCAGAAAGGGAATGAGGAAGGACAGATCAAAAAGGATCTAGGGAAGAATCTGAAAATTCTATGCATCCGTTTATTAAGAACATTAAAGAGTCTGATTTTATTTGACTCCAAGCTAGCAAGTGAGTTTGCCACATTTTGACAGAGTGGAAGACACGAGACTTTGGACCAGAGACAGAAGAGCCAGAGTATCAGCAATCCCCCCCCCACACACCCTGCAAATCGAAGCACCTATTCCCTAGGAAAACAGGAGGAGCCCACATGAAATCTGTACACACTGGATTGTCCTAAGACCCTGAGACAGGAAACTAAAATCTCTGAAAATGGCGCTAAGGTGCCTGCCCTTTGTGTCTTTGGAGGGAAGCACTATCTCCATTTTCTAAGTTTTTTCACTGAACTGAAATTCTTGAAATGGTGGCCTAAAACGATAGCCAGGGCCCCCCTGGTGGCGCAGCGGGTTAAGCACGGTGCTGTGGAGCTCTCAGCAGCTGCAGCGCAAGGAGTTCAGGAGTTCGATGTCTGGCGGGGGAGATTCTCCCAGCAGGCGGTTCCTCTCCTGCCTCACTGCCTGCTGCTCCCCTCAGCGGTGTATTTTAGTCAATCTGCCTGTTCTGCTCCCCACTCTGTCTCTGGTGAACGCTCTCACTGCCCCATGCCTCTGGCCTACACTGCAGCTTGTATGCATAAATAAATCAATCTTTAAAAAATAAATAAAATGATAGAAAGTTTAATTATTCTCTTACAAGATGCAGAAGAAATAAGAGAAAGACTGAGGGTCACTGATGTGGAGGGAAATGCAGTCAGGCTAAGCTCTACCCAGTTCTGGTATCCTGAGAGGTTGTCCTCTTTTATCTGGTTCAAAATATTTTCTCATTTTCTTTTTGATGTTTTCCTTGATTCATACATATAAAACATAAGTTGGTATTTTCCATTACAAATTGCTGTAATTTTTATGTCTATGTGTTATAGGTTCATTTTTTTTTTCTTTCTGTAGACTGGGCTGCCTTTATTTATTTATTTTTATATAATATATATTTTTATTGTTATTTATGTCTTTTACATTTTGCATTCCCCTTGGGTAGCCCACCACCAATTCACCCGTGATCCATCTCCATGGTCCCTTGTGTTCTTTTCTATTCCATTTTGTGCCCTTTCCCTTCCCTCCCTCCGGCTCCCCCCCCACCACTCCCCCCCCACTGATTGTCTCTCTCCCACCCGGCCTCCCTATAGTCCTGTTATAAGTGAAACCATTCGATATTTTTCTCTTTCTTTCTGGCTTATTTCACTGAGTATGATCCCCTCTAATTCCATCCATGTTGCGGCAAATTGCATGTGTTTATCTTCTGTCCATGCTGAATAGTATTCCATTGTGTATATGTACCACATCTTCTGGATCCAATCATCTATTTTTGGACAACTGGGTTGCTTCCATACCTTTGCTATTGTGAACAGTGCTGCAACGAACATTTTTTTTAAGTTCGGTTTATTGAGGTTATGTTGATTTACAATGTTTATATTGCAGGTATGTAAGATTGTTGCTTTGTTTGATTTCTAGATATCTGGAGGTTTCTGCTTATCTTTTCACTATTGACTTCTGGCATATTAAGTTTCAATCTGAACAATCCGTTTTTTAGATGTTTAGACTTTACTGATTTATTGCCTGCTTGTTCTATAAGTTCTGAGAGAAGTGGACGCTAACTTCTCATTCTGATTGTAGATTGTTTCTACTTCTCCTTTTGGTTTTGTTTATTTTTGCTTTATATATTTTGAAGCTAATTCATTCCATGTATAATATTTAGAAATTTTATATTTTCTTGGTGTGAATGGATTATTTTATTGCTATGAAATATAACTTTTAAAAATCTCTGAGAGTACTTCTGGCCTTAAAGACTATCACAACTGATTACAATATAGGTAAATCAGTTTTATTTTTATAAAAACTTTTATTGTTGTATTTTCAAGCATTGTAATTCTATATTTAAGTTGTATCTTTTGTGAGGAATACAAAACAATACAAAAGTTTTATCTATTAACTCCGAAAACTTTGTCTTTCAATTGAGTCACCTATTTTCATTGATTTTTCCAACTTGCAATTTGGCTTCTATTTCTGCAAGGAATATCATATTCTTTTTTTCTTCTTTGTTGATTTCTTGACTTCTTTTGCATTAATCACACTAAAAATATATTATTCTATATTATTTCATGATCTTTATACATTCTCTTGTTAGTATTTTGATGGGTATCCTTTTGGAAAACAATATGCATTACTGGCTTACTGGCTTAGTTTGGGGTGCCATAGTCACGTGCCATAGACTCGGTGGCTGATAAACAGCAGAAATGTACCTCTCACAGTTCTAGTGGTTGTAATTCTGAGTTCAGGTTTGGTGAGGACCCTTTCTTGGTTTCTCATATCCAAATTACTCCCCCAAGTCCCCTACTTTCTTAATATCTATATTTGGTGTTTCAACAAATGAACAAAAAAAAAATCAGTTCATAAAACTCACTGTGTTACAATATTTTACCACTTCTAAGATAAACCAAAACAAACTTTTACTTTCATGAACTAGTCAAAGTAATTATAGAGATGTATATCAATTCACAATGCTCACATCACATTATTGTATAGAACTGATTCAAGTTCTTTCAAAAACATTTTTGATTATCTGCTGTATATTAGCCACTATTGTAGTGATATAAAATGAATGACTTGTCCAATATTTCATTGGTTCTTTCATGTTCTGGGTAGTATTACTGGTACTGAGGGTGCCTGATGAAGAAAACCTGATGTGGCCCTCCTTTATACCAATAATAAAGTTTGTAGAGGGAAGCAGACATTTATAACTAAGGAAGGCACTGTGTGCAGGATAAGACAAAAACCCCTGCCTGTGTGTGGGAGAAAAACAAGACCAGATAAAGGAGGGAGCATCTTGGGTGATCTTGAACCTGGAGGAAGAGTCAGGAGACCTTACATGACCCAACAGAGAATTCAGGCAAAGTCAAGTTTGGTGTTTATACAAAAAGGGACTCAGTTATAGTATATTCTTTATATAGATGTATACTAGATACTATAGTATACAGTATTTAGTATATCTCCATTTCCACTTGATACTGTGCTAGAGGTCTTCACTAGTGCAATGAGGCAAGAAAGTCTAAAAGATATAAGGTTTGGAAAGAAAGTAATAAAGCCAATTAACAATTTGCAGATGACATAGAATATATAAAGAATTTAAAATAATGTGTTTACTATAGTATCTCTTTATAGATATAGATAACATATCTATATGGTATAAATATATAGACAGATATCTATATCTAATATAGTGAAGATTACTTTACAGCATAGATGTATATAAAGGGTATATGTAATATGCCTTAAGCAAATTCAATATTATATGAGAATTATATTTCAATATAACTGGAAGGGAAACTTATAGCAACTAAGAATAAAGAGTTGTGGAATACTGTAGTATCTACTAAAAAGCCCACAGTAATAAGTCAAAATGCTTCTCTGTAACATTAGGAATACACCAAGGAAGCCAATTATCTCCATTTCTACTCAATATTGTGCTAGAGGGCTTCACTAATGCAATGGGGCAAGAAAGTCTGAAAGATATAAGGTTTGGAAAGAAAGTAATAAAGCCAATTAACAATTTGCAGATGACACTGAGTATATGAAGAACCTAAAATAATCTAGTGAAAGTATTAAAATGAGTTGAATTTGACAGGTTCACTTTATATAGCTATTATAGAAAAACCAACTGTCTTTCTATAAAGCAAAACAACTAAATAGAAATAAAATGCTTCACATGCCATAATTTACAAAGCAAATTCTTTAAATAGGACACAAAAAGCATTAACCCATAAAAGAAAAGATTTGACTACTTTTAAAATTAAGAATATCTCTTCAGTAAAAGTCACAAAAGATTGAAAAAGATATTGCAATGTATATATTTAACAAAGAACTCCAAAATGTAAGAAGACTTTGTACAAATCAACAAGATAAAGATGCCCAACACAATGAAAATGTGGTGAAAGACTTAAAATGGGGATTTTATATACACACTATATGAATACACAATTAAAATGGTCTAATAAACATGTGATAAGGTACTTAACCTCATTAATCATCAGATAATGCAAATGAATGCATTCAATTTGCATTAGATGCCACTGTGCAAAAATCATAACACCGATTAAAAAAACTGAAATTTCTAAAACCTTCAAGGAAGGATACGAAGCAACTCAAATTTGCATTCAATGCTAGTAGGAATGTAAATGTATAAACCACCTTAAAAATGTACTGTTCATGGTTATTCAGGAAACTTTATTTGTAAATATCACAATGTTAACATGTCAAACATGTCAACATGTCAGCATATCAAACAACTGTGTTGCACCTACACTTTGGAGTACTATGTAGCAATAAAAAGGAAAATTATTGCTACATGCAACAATTTAGATGAATCTCAAGAGAATTAGTTTAAATAGAAAAGGCTGATCTCAAAAGGTCACATACTATATGATTCCAATTATACAATATTTTTGAAATAACAAAATTAATAGAGATAGAGAACAAATTAATGGCTACAGGGTTAAAGTTAGGGTTGGGTTGGGGACAGCTACCAAAGGCTAGCATGACAGAGACTTGGAACGGTTCTGCATCTTGATCATCAGCAATGAACTACAAGCATCTACTTACATACGAGTACATGTAAAACTCGTGAAATCTTAATAAGTTCTGTCAGTTGTCTCAATGTCAATTTCTTAGTGTGAATCTACAATTTAAGTTGAAAATGTATTATTTTACCATTTTTAAGGATGCCAAAAACAAGTGGAAAGATTTGAACAACAGACCTCAATTATGAATTAGCAGGTAGAGAATGGAAAGGGGACAATATAGAGTCAGGATTCTAACAGTAGGAAGAAGTACCAGTTAATAGATTCAAGGTGTTTCTCTTAATTTTTACAATAGCATCATGAAGCAAAGCCAGCATACACATTGGATGGATAGGTCTTTTCTCATCACGCCCCATCTGCCTTACAATTATTAATAGACCACCTAAAGCCAGACTCAAGGAAAAATTATCTTAGAAAAGTTAACATCAAAAGTATCTTATGCTTGCACAAGTGTATTCAAGGCATCTAGAGTCAACACAAATGGAAGAGCTCATATATCCATCAGCACAGGACAGTCCATTCATGTAATGAATATTGTGTGCAAAAGAGAAGAGGAAAGAAAACCTCACTAGATGTGGTATGAAGAAAAGAATGTAAAATAACTCAATATTTTTTTAATATCCATTACATGTTGAAATGACATTTTGTTTATATTACATTAAATAGAGCTAACATTATTTCTAAAAAGCCTTCTTCACAATCGTGGCATCTTCCATATCATAGGGAATATAAGAAATAACAGCAGTGATGGCATTTGTCCCAAATGGATAGTCATCCATTTCACAGTAATCATGTATGTATGGTCTCAGTCAAGGGTTTTGTGGAGTCTGAAGATATCATTTATTATATGATCCATCTTAGTAAGTGAGAAGTAGAAAGCCCATAATTTGTTTGCCTCTCTGGCACTGGTAAATGTTCTGTGGACATGAGTTGTGATTAGAGGAAGGGATGATAATGGTGATTACACTCAGCAGGCTGGGAGGGAGGAGCTACTGGTGGGTGGCAACTCCAGCAAAACCTCATCTCAAAGATAACAATGTTCATGAAGAACAGCTCCATAGTTCCAACAAGTTCCTCTTTACCTAATTCCAAGTTCTGCATAGGATGTACCAGTCTATAAGAGTGGTAAAAAGGACCAATCCTGGGAATGGAATGGAATTTCCTATTATGGGGATAGGGACCACATCTTTTGTTCTGTCTTTTAAATGCTAGAGAGAATCTGCAATGGCAGGAGCAGCTCCTTACCCACCCAGCCCACCATGATACCATCCAGCAGGGCAGGGTGGGACTCACTGGACGGTGGGTATGGTACTCCATTCACTCAGTGATCATCGTCTTGCAGAGCAAAGCTGGGAGGGATGCTGTATACACAATGTGTGTGACAACCTCGTATATGGGGGTTAAGTAGTTCAGCAGACCACAGGGCTCCCCATCTGGGTGTCCACGGGCAGGCCAGAGCTCTCCATCTGGGGTGTCCATGGGACAAAGGAACCCCAGGACTCCAGCAGCTGCCTTCATGCATAGAGTCTTCAGCACAATCAAATCAGCCCCTCTGTGCACAAGCAGTAACGGGAGAGAGAGCATGTGACATTCAGCGTGTCAGCCATAATAGCAAGTGTGGAATCTTGCAGGAAGACAACACTAATTTTAGAACATAACTTCCCTACAGCAAGAAGATTCTCAAATGGTTTGTAAGGTCTGTTCCCAGTTTAAAAATCTTCCTCAGATTTTCTGTATTTGTGGATACATTAGTCTTCTGAGTATCCTTCTCTATAAATATTTTATATCCACTAACACTGGTCAACAAATTTTTACAAAAGTCATGTTACTGAAATAAAATTAGTCATTTCCTATCAATTTGTATGTGCTCAACACGAATATGGCAGTCAAATTCTAATTTTGGCTCTAGTTGGTTTTTTTTGGAATCTGCAATAAATTGATGTTTACATCACAAAATGCATGCCAATAGTAATAGGTCTATGGTTAATACGTATAAAAAAATCAAGTCATATCAATCTACTTCTTAGATTTCTTTGCTTGTCTCTTCTACAGCTGTTCAGGAATAGAATAGATGGAACACAGTTTCCAGTGTGCAAAAGCACAGCCTTAAGACTCAGTTTTGAAGAGTCTAGAAATAGTCTCCATTCTTGGGGGTCATAAGTGATTTCTAAGGCATTCATGAGGCCCTCAATATTGGAACAGAATACCAGAGTACTTTCTTTTCTGAAGAAAGGCTCCAACTGCTGGTGTCGCTTTTGATAGAAAGTAATTGTGACATCTTCTTCTAGAAGATTCCATTGTTGGAGTCTTGCTCCTAGCAATTCTGCCTTGTTCTTGGATAAGCCCAAATCATGAACCAGATCATTTAGTTCTTCCTGTATTAGTCTGTGTGGGGTTGATGATGCACCACAGTGAAAATCTGGATCACTGCATGCTGATGGAACAGGAGAAGAACAGGTCGTCTCACCCTTGTTCTCATCAGATAAATCAAGAGAATATTCTGCTGGAGGTTCTGGAATAGGAAGTCCCTCACCATGTGGAACTGGTCTCAATGCAGGCGGAATGTTTGGGTAGACTATTCTTGACTTCTTTTGCTTCATTATTCTGCTGGAAAGAGGAGGAACCAAGCAGAAGTAACACTCCTTTATGTGGTTGCTTGGCTCTCTCCACACCATGGGGACTGCAAACGGCATTAATTGTCTTTTGCCATTTCACCACTGTGAAAGCTGTGTTGTACATGTAGCACAGCATATATGTGGGGCCCAAGGCTTGTTCTGGTCACCAATCTTGCATCCAAAGTAAAGCTGATAAGCCTTCTTCATTTGAAAAGTGATACTTTTCTTCTGGTTGGCAAATGTCACTTCCCCACAAATAGAGCAGAAATTGTCCACGCTATTAACACACTTCTGAGGCATTACTGGTCTGTATTGTGCCTAAATGGATAAAATAATAACAGTTCTTTGGAACAGTAGCTGAAACTGTCTCACACAAAGTCTGAAATATTTTCAATGCTCAACCTTTCCGACAGGGCTTTCTATAGTGCACTGCTGACATCAGCTTACTTAAGCAGCCACCTGGCAGTAGTATTGCATCGCATCAGAAAATGATGCAATCAACTCTGGATGATGTGTGCATGATGATATTATGCAATGTGATGTAGTATTACTTCATTCTAGACTGATTTAGGATGTTGTTGCAGTCCTACTGGATAAATTTACATGGTGAAACATATAAAATGAATGACATGAAATACCTTCAATACAAGAGCTAATAAAATTTTTTCAAGGTTATATTCATGTTCAGCACACCAAGATACTACAGATTAGGGCCTTTTTAAGTCAGTAACGATCTCACTGTTGACCAATGTAATCAAGCTTCCAATTTTCCCTTCAGAGACACAAGGAATAGTTGAACAGGTCTCAGGACTTTGCAATGTATGGCAGGAGTCTCTTCCATGCACTCTGCTTTGGGCAAAGCAAAGAAATCCCAGGTCATTCGACAAAGTATATGAAACTTTCCAGTAAGAGAGCACAGGTGGCCCCGATGCTCCGGTTCACCAGGAGCACTGCAGCCTGTTCCTCTGGACGCCACTCAGGCAGACAGAATCGCAACCTGAAGTGTTTGCCTCCATTGTGAAGGGACTGTTTGACATGCAACCACTCTCTTCCATTCTGATCCTTAGAAACACAGAGTTGCCCAGAGAATCATCCTCTGTTCCTCTGATGATCTCCTGAAAAACCTGGTAATCAGAGAAGCTGACAAGTACTCTGTATACATCCAAAGGAAGAAAAAATAGTCCTTCCCAGTAAATAAAGTTCAACATAAGTGTGTGCCATTTCCCAAGAAGCGGAGGGTCACATTGACAGCGGGATGCTCCCCCCATTCACAGTGTGTGGATGCTCCCTACTGAGTAGGGCCAAGGCCTCTGGTTTCCCATCTTGGTCTTATCATTGCAACGGGGACATTTCCCTGAGGCACAACTGACATCTGGGTGACTGTTACGGCCATCGCCTCCCATCCCCCTGCTTCCTTATGATGTTCCATCTTGCCTTTGGATGAAGGTTGCCTGAGTTGCATTGCTTGGGCTTCACTGGGATGGGAGCGAAGTCAAAAAAACTGCTCAATGATTCCTGTTGAGGTTCATTCACTAGCCATCTGCGGTCAGCTGTCAGCATTCCCTTGTAGGTGCTCTTCACCCCGGCCTTCTGCTGGATAGATGTTGAGTTCCTTGCTCTCTTTTGGAATTGTGGGGAATTTGGATGACAGCATCCAAAGTAGTAAGCGGGATCTGTTGATCTTTGAAAGCAAATTTGAGGGGAGGTCTAAACTGTGCCACAGTGGCTGAGTCCATAGCACGTAGTAGGACTCAACCTGTGCTCTCATCAGCTCCTGCAGTACTGGCTTTTGCTGCTCCCAGGGCCTCCCATAAGGGGGGCAGGGAGGAGAGGTCAGTCAAGGCTATGCCCACTGGGCAGGTTCCCCGAGCAGCCACCTGGCTCCCAAGTCTGCCTACACACTGGACACCAGCAACCTGGCAAGTGACCTGTAGGGAATGCTGAGTTTGAGACTTGTTTTACAGTTTATCTTATGATATAGCCATTCTATTCCTAGGTACCTACCCAACAGAAATGTGTCCATTTGGGTACCAATAGACATGGCAGAATCTAGCAGCACTTTTCCTACCAGTAAAATACAGAAAACAACCCTCATTTTCATCAACAGTAGATTTGATAAATTGTGGTAGAATGGTAAAATCAAAAGGTATACAAAAAGAGTAAACAACCATGATATTCAACAACTTTGATATTCAACAATATGGACAAATTTCAAACACATAATGTTGAGAGCAAGATGGCAGTTGCGAAATAATGCATACTGCATGACTCCATCTCTATAAATTTCAAAAATAGCCAAAATGATGATGCAAGTTAAGAGAGTGCTTAACTTTCTAGAAGGAAGTGACCAGAAGAGGGCACAGGGAAAGGAAATGTTAAGTTTCTGATAATGTTCTATTTCATGATCTGGATGGTAGACACAAGAGCCTTTGAGTTGTATATTTATTATTGGAATGCTATTGATTCATAGATCTTATTTTCAATTAAAAAGTTTATACATATAAGTATGCATGCACATTTATATGTATGTATGAAGCAGTTAAGAAAGGGAGAAAAGAGAGGAGGGAGAAAGGGAGAGAGAGAGATTGGCATTAAGAGATTTAATTATCTTGAACCAGGTTTTCTAAATACTGTGAGTGAGGAAAATTCACCAGGACTATATGCCATTCCTCCAGAATACGCTATCCATTATATCTAAAAGAGTTCATAATTAAAGTAATTCGAGAATTACATAGAGATTGTTGTGACGTCTGGAATCACAGTCAATACAATAAGACCTTTTTTATTAAACAGCTATGGAAATATTTTGGAATCAGTTGTTAAATAACTTCAGAGATACAAATATGTTGAATCAAAGTTTGCTTAAAAAGAAAAAA
>PVIJ01003407.1:33047-136080 GCA_004024925.1 Scalopus aquaticus
GGGGGCAGGCTGGGGTACTATCACAATGCCAGAGCTCCAAGGTCAAATGTCTGTTCTCCAACCTTGGATCCAACACCAGATCTTATCAAAGAACCCAGCGATGACTGAACTCAAAGACTTGAGTCAATTAGCTCATTAAATCAGAATAAACAGATGCAGAACACTTCGACTGCATCCTTAATTAATGAGAAGGAATACCCCTACACTTTATTCTGTTATATTCTGTATGTAAAATACTGTCCTACCTAGGAACGTGAGAAGTTCGGATATGGCCAGACTTCAGCAGGAGAATATGACTTAATTTTGGTGAGAGAGACATTGACATGTGAGCACTGATGGATCCATCTGTGGGACTATTACAGCTGGTTGTGAATCAAAAAATTTATCTGGGTCGCTTTCCCTTGGAGTAATGAGAGGACAATACAATTCCAGGCTGTCACATCAATTTCCAAAACTCCACCCAGGTCTGTCCTAGTTGATGGGCATCGCCTCCTCCAGACATTATAACACTGTAGGTCAAGCCTGTTTACAATTTGTGAGCTTTATTAATTGAATCCTGCAAAACCCAAGTTCCAGGGGGATCTTTTACCTCATTCTATATGAAAAAATATCAGGACTCTATCATAAAGGAGAAACATAATACAGAGAAAAAGAATCTATATTCAATTAATAGTTTTCATTAATTCATGTGAATACAGAAGTTTCTTAAGAATTATTATTACCTATTTTGGGCCTCCCTGGTGGGGCAAGGGGTTAAGTCTCAGCACTATGAAGCTATCTATCGGCAGCCACTGCAGCACGAGTTTGATACCCTGGGAGGGAACACCCACGTGGTGCAACAGACCTCTCCAATCTCGCCCGCTGCTCCCCTCAGCAGTGTACTTCAGTAGATCCACCTGTTTTGCTCCCCACTCTGTCTCTGGTGAATCCTCTCACCACCCCACACCTCTGGCCTACACCCCAGATCTTGTATGCATAAATAAATAAATCTTTTTTAAAAAAATGAATGATTATTACCTATTTTAAAATTAATGCAGAGATGTACATACAACAAAAACATCCTCATAACAGCAGATGAACATTTCATCCTTGCTTAAAATGGGACTTTTGCCAAAGTTGGAAAACCAAAGCCCCCAAGAAGAGACCTTCTACCCACTCTGCCAACAGATCTGGGGAGATAGTAAACTTTCAGCGTTTCATTCAGTTTACAGTGAGAACTCCTCCTCCTGGACTTGGAATCAGTGACTGCATTTTCTCCTACAAATTGATTAGAAGCCAACAGGAATGGGAAACCTAATTAAATATATAAGCAGAAATCACTTTTTAAAAATCTACGAGGCGATAAAGTCCACAGGGAGTAACATAGGGAATGCCGACATTGTTCAATTCTTCCAGAGAAAGTCAATAAATCATTAAATCATTCAAATTATGGCCTGCCTAATGTCAAGTATTTGAATATTTATATCATTCATAGTAAGTGATTACTTGACAGAACCCCATGGACACTTTGTACATCCTAGATTCTGTATTACCATGCAAATATCACTGGACACTGGGGAACATTCTGGAATAACAGTCTACATTTCATTTTAAATAGAGGCGGCGGTGTAAAGTTGCCTGGGATGCATACTGCACACCTACAGGAGGCGCCATTCACACAGATTATGGAGGTATTGTATACCTGGAGTACCGGAGGTGGTGTAATGTGGTCATCTTAAAATAGTCTCAATCCAGAAAGGAAATTTTGTGTCATAAAGATTGGTATATGACCAATTTATAAAAAAACAGGAAAAAAAGTCCAATTTTATTCACTGTCTGGTGCCAGTATTACTCAACCCACTTGGGGTACCAGAATCTGACCCCAAATCACAGTCACTCAGCCAGAAGAGAGGATCTCAGGACTTGGGTCCTAGCCGAGGGCTCTTTTGTTTTGCATTCTATTTTCTTATAGACACAAGTGTTTAGTATATTTCTGAAATATCTTTGTTCTATCTTCCCTTCATATTTATAACCTCGATAGCACCATTTGTATTATTTATATGTCTTCCCAAATGTTAGTAATGCCTTCCAAGTAACAGCACCGGAAAAGGCTTTGCATTTTCTGTGCTGCCTCCTGATCATTAATAAAGACATTACTTTTAAAAAATCCACCTTGTTAAACACATTTTTTGTGATTTCAAATTATATAATGCCTAAAATATGAGTAATTTGAAGATATTGCCACAAAGTATTATTCTTTGCTTACCATCTTTTAGCTCATTTTCAGTTCTGGAGGCAGAATTTTTCTGGTTTGATTTGAATCAATTTTGCCTGTAACATCTCACTGATGTTATATCAATTACTGTAAGAAGAGAATATAGGATGAGCTCTATACTTAATCTTCTCTATTCATCTCTGAATTTAGTTACTCTAACAAGAATGCTATCTGGTTGTGTGTGTGTGTGTGTGTGTGTGTGTGTGTGTGTGTTGAGGTGTGTGTGTGTGTGTGTGTGTGTGTGTGTGTGTGAGTGGTGAGGGGGAGAGGAGAGTTTTTTTCCAAAAATACACAATTCACAAAAAATAGAATTAACATTCTCAGAGACAGCAAACTTAGTAACAAATAATAGGTTCTGGCTCCAATCACCAAGTGAAGTGACAGAAGAAAATACAATGTTGACACTGGAACAGGAGCCCCTTGGACGTAGGGAAGCGCAGCCCTTACCTCAAGGAGCCCGGTGCTTTGAAACTCCTTCCTAGAAATTTTCTAATTTCACCTCTGGTCCCAACCAGGTGTCTGGGACAAGCTGAAGTTGCAGTGCGCTGGGTCAGTTAGCCCAGACCAGCACCCACTGGGCCTGTGTCTGCTTCTCTCCTTCTCAGATTCTGACCCCTTTTTTCCAACTTTCTCCCACCATGTGGGGTTGCACAGATGCCCTTGGGGTTGGAGACTGAGGTTAGATTTTAGTCTGAAGAAGGCAATTTTGCAAACTAGTAATTCCCATTTGCAGCCTGGTGATGTCCTTTGCAGGTTCCTGAGGAACTGGCCCACACAGACGGTGCTGACATGCTGACTTTGGGTGCTACGAAATGTTTATATAGACAGGGGTTTTGCCAAAAAAAAAAAAAAAAAAAAAGGAAAACACGAGTGATCACATTTACCTGCAGTTTCACTGCCATTGCTTACTCAGCATCTGGCTATAGTTCTCGTTTCCTGGTTGCCACTTTGCTGTCTCCTAGATGCAAAGTTTCTCTTACTCTCCAATCCATTAAGATTAGCAGTTGGTAAATTAGCATTTTATTAGTGGGCTTCACTCTGTTCATGGAAGAGTTGTCCTAGACAGGAAATGAAGACTTAGGCTCAGGGTGAAGGAGAGAGGACCCAAAATAGCCTGAGGTGCCACCTGTACTTGACATTGCCATTGATGACACCATGCCCTAAAGACAGTGTGGTCACCGAAATCAGGAGGTTCCCTAGAGGGCATATTCCAAGGGTCCAGGTTTATTCCAGAGAGGACTGTCCAGAAAGACAGAGAAAACCCAGGGTCCTGCATCTTGAGTAGGAACTCGGGTGTAAGTTGGATTCTGTGCCATGATAGGTGAAGAAAACGGTACCCTACAGGCATTTTGGGTAAGATCTGAAGGATCAAAGATACCACTGAGAATAACTCTTCCCCTATGGGATTGAGAGGTGCTCTGTCTCCTGGAAAAGGTGCTATATTCTGAAACTGAGAAGTTATTTATGGAGAGAAAGACAGTAGGCAAATCATGAAGCACTCTGACCAACACTCACAATAATACCAGCTGGAAAAGAGGAAAAACCCTTTTATCCAGGAAGGAGCATGATGAAGTGGATGTTTTAGGAAGAGCTGTTTGTTGTCTGCTATAGACACAGCCTCAAACAGGAAGCGCTACAGCACATTCTAACTCACGCAGCTTGGGATCGAAACAAACATTCATCGCCATTCATTTGGGATTTGCTCTACTTTGTGGTGCTCAAAGGATCCTTTTAAAAATATGGGAAAATAATGGAAAAATAATGGAAAAATTGACATATATTATGAAAGCATCAGAAAGATGCATAGGTTTGCAGCACAGTACCATCAGTGCAGTTATACTATTGATTCCTCATTCAAATACAATTAAGCTCTGAAATCAACCGCATATGAAATCAGACAGTTGAAAATGATATATTCCTTCAGTACTTAATAGATGTCCAAATTGCTTCTAGGAGTAATAGGAAAATGGGTGAATAAGTTTTTTTTATTTTAACTTTGGGACTAACTCAACTTTTCTGGTTTCCGGCATCTCTATTTTGTATTGCTTTATGGATTCCACTGCTCATCTCTGGATTTTTATACCATTCCATTTTGCAGATACAATAAACTAAGTCCAGAGATGGCAAACACATTTATTCCACTTATCAACTGTTATTTACCGGCAGAGCTAGAGCTTGGACCTAGTCCCTGACACAGCTCAGCACAGGAGAGACTGGGCAAGGAGCACTGCAAGCTCGGGGGAGGCAACTCAAGACAGAGACCAACCACTCAGGAGAGATTTACGGTGAGCAACTGAGCTAAGGAGGAATAAGACTTGTTCCAGGCTGGAAACAGAAAGAAATGACTATTCAGACTCTGCCCATTTTCCTTAAAAACTCAGTGCATTTTCTGGGCCTCCCTGGTGGCTCAAGGATTACGTCTCAGTGCTGTCAAGCTATCTCCAGCCACTGCAGCAGGAGTTCTATCCCCAGCCAAGGAGATTCCCACATGGCGCAGCAGACCTCTCCTGCCTCGCCTGCTACTCCCCTCAGCAGTGTACTTCAGTGGATCTGCCTCTTCTGCTCCCCACTCTGTCTCTGATGAATCCTCTCATCCCCTGGACCTCTGGCCTACACCCCAGTTTTTATATGCCTAAATAAATAAATCTTAAAGGAAAAGTCAAAGCATTTTCTAACCAGTGAAGGTAGATATGCTGAAATTTCCAGGAGTGGAAGCAGTTCCCCTTCGCTTTGGTCACCCAGCCCAAGCATGTTCCGATTCCATGGTCCAGCACCATCCATCTGGAGTTTGAAAGTGCTGCAGCAGAATCCTGGGCAGCTGTGTCTTATCCTATTCAGTTTGGAGGAGTAACATCTACTTGCATAGTAGCAGATAACTAGGGCCTTCCCTGAGGTTGTGCGGGCAAGCCTATTAGTGTGTCTGAATATAATCATCGGTTGTATTCTCTTCCCCAGGTCAGGCTTACCCTGGTGCATGACCAAGTCTACCCTTATTCTAATGGGCACATAGATGTCATATGGGCTGAAAGAGGCCCTGGTATAAGGTAATCTCTATAGAAGGCATAGCTAGACCCTGCTTGGTTTAGATTCGAAGTTCATCTCTTCTGCCTACGTGTGTACAAGTGTTCTTTGAGCAAGAAAAAGTAGCAGCTAGTCAGATGCATAAAGCAATCACTCCAAACTAACAAAAAAACATGCTACTCTTTTAGGAAAATGTTTGCTTTTTAAATTAAAGAATCTAAAAACATGCATATTGGAGTGATTTGTATTAGACAGTGGGAAGACTAAGAGAAGAGAATGAAATAAATAAATGTCCTGACCAACTTTCTTTATACCCTGGTGAAGCTACTGAAACACTACACTTTCCAGGACTTAAAGGAATCCTAGATTCTTCTTCCACAGGCCCTTCTGAAACTGCCTGCTCCAGTCTGTATGTCATACCCATGTCCCTCTGTCTTCCTAGTCCTCTGACCTGCGAGTTCTCAGTGCTGGATTCATTCCTAGATACTACTCAGTGGGTTGCCTTTGGACTACTCTCTCCAGCCTACAAAGTGCTTCTATTCCTTCCTGACCACCACTCCCAGAGTGCCCGCCAAGGGCAGAGCACGGGATCTGCCTCTCTGAATGTGTTTGCATCCACTGAGCATTGTCCCAACAGAGACAACTAGATCAGACATAAATTACACATCTAAAGGAGGATTTTGAACCATACATATTTTATACTCGGAAAAATGAAAGGCTGCCATTATGGACTATGATAAGTAACATGGAAGGACAGGGGCTGTAGGCTATTTGAGAGGAAAAACTCCCCCTTTATCACTTCACCTGGGAGATTTGGCCACCCATGTGTGAGGGCTTTGAGTGGTAATTATCTGAATGAGTGTGCATAGTTAGGAGGAGTCAATAATAAATGTCCACTTCGGTACACCTTGTCAGTTGCAATTTGCATCAGCCTTCCTTCCTCATCGTGGGATGATCTAGGGTGAGAGGTAAGGAGAGGTTCAGGAATATCCAGACTTAATTATCTGTTGTTGAATGGAAGATGCTGTAAACCAAGGGCAAGAGGTACATGATTGGGAGTCAAGAAATCGATGGAGGGAAATCAACAAGACATGTAATTAAATGAAAGACAGACTTCAGGACAGATATATGGGATGATCTGGCTTAATTCTAGGGAAAGGTAGCCTTAAAGTTAAATTTTTAAGGGCAGAAATTAGATCTGCTCAGTCACAAGGCACCTTTCCTTGCTAGGCCTGTGCATTCAGGTGTCAATAACAGCAAAATGACACTGGTTACATCCCAGGCATTCTTGTAAATGCTTTATATGCTTTACCAAATTCAACTCATATACTATAAGGGAAGTACTATTATTGTCATCCCCATTTTTTCAGATTAGAAAATGGTGGTACAAAGTGGTTAAGTGAATTTATCCAGACCACTTTGCAAATGAGTGGCAAAAACTATTTGGCTTTTCATGTTTTAGTTGATCCCAGCATGGATTATGAGGTTCATCGATCCTCATAGGGTCTCCTTATTCAGAAAAAGACCTGCTCTCAGGAGATTCTGAAATGGGCGGGCAGGGTGAAAGGGAAGGTGAAAAGAACTAAAAGAAAAAGGGAGACCCCAGTTACAAAGTCTGTGAAGGAAAGAGTGTGGAATCTCTTTTCTTCTCTTTAATTGGAGTTATGATACCCTGAATCCAGAAATAAACTGACTTGCATCACGAATTCATTGAATGAATCCCAGATGGAGAAATAGTGATATCTATGCTTTAAGTGCAAGAGAGAAAGTGGATGTATGAATGTAATAGATTTCCATAATTAGTATTTTTTTTTCACTTTAAAGGACTAGGCAACATAAGGCATAATGGTGGGTACCAACTATTCTTCATCATGTCCTAGAGGTCAGGGAACTAAAGTTCCATGAGGCTAAATAATTTGCCCAACATCACTCAGCAGGGAGTGGCAGAGCCAGGAGGTAGACTAGGCAACACATCTTCCTTCAGTGCCCAACCTCTTAGCATCTACACTGTGTTGTCATTTATGTGAAGCAGGTGAGAAATATGCCAGCCAAGTTAAGGCTGGAATCACAGCACTGTATTTGGTTTAGTATAAACACAATTAAATCCGAGCATCCTTTTTGATTCAACAAACACATACTCAACTGTCCTCGTACTTTTCTAGCACTGCTGAGGAAACCAATATTAAGACTCAGATCTCTGTGCAGGGACATTTGGTGTCTCGAGCATGGCAGGAAACACAGGAGCATTCTGTTCAAAGCAATGCATCTCAAGTCCAGTGAGAGGAAAGCACAATGTCCAAAGGAGCTAGACACCTCTGTCAATTTGGGGTCAGATAAAATGAGTGAGAAGGAGTATTGACATGGAATCTAAAAGACATTTCTGGTAAAGCTGACTGGATAAGGGACATATCTGGCAAAGGGAGAAGTTCAAACAAAGGCTCATAGGAGAACCTGAGGCTGGAAATGGGAAGAAATCTCTCATCTGGCTGGCACAGGGAGGCAAGAATGAGAAATCTAGGCTACAAGTCTATATGAATATTGAAGCAAGGATGAGAAATTGAGGATACAAGTTATATGACATCTAGCTTTGCATGCCTGGCTAAGGAATCACTCATTCTGGAAGGAACACTTTTTGAGAAAGGGTTGACACAAAATGTAAAGGAATATCAAAACAGAGAAATAGTTATAATAGTTGCAAGTAAAATAAGAGTTATGAGTAAAATAACTATTATCATATAGTTATAATAGTTATAAAATAGTTATAATAGTTATAAAAAATAGTTATAAGTAAAAGATACAGAAGCATTTCAAAAATCATCTGGAGGAATAAATTCAAGATCATGAATATAAGTATATTGACTGTGTCATTAAAGAGGGCTATTTCTGGGTTAGTTTATCTTTTACAAAGTAATCAATTAGAGAGCCACATCAAAATTCAGTACAAATGAAAATGCAGGCGAGCAGATAGGGTGGGTGGGTAGTATAATGAACAAAGGAGCAAGATTCAGAAGCCTGCTCAAGCTGGGTTCAGCCAGAATGTTTCAGGTCAGAATGCAGATCAGTTAGAGAAGCTAAAAGTATGCAATTTTGTTCAGCACGAAAACTCTGATCTTCAAGAGCAAGTCTCCTACCATGGCTATTAGAAGAACCCCTGAAGAGTCACTCATGCAAAAAATGCTTCATTGTCATTGTTATCAGCCTCATAAGTTTGCACAGTCAGATAAGTAGACACACGCTCCATTGCATCTTGTGAATATCATAGCTTTTGTTCAAGTATCACATTGAAATCCTAGGACTATGTCATTCTCCCTTCCAGATCTGTTTATTCAATTTAAAAATACAACACAAAAGATATGCATAATGGCCAAGCAACCACTCCCAAAGATTGAAATTTAGCTTAAAGGTGGAAATCGGGAGGTGCTTCCTGGGTTCTGTGGATAGCCACTATAGAAAATGAGGAATGCTAATAATTTTGAGTCAAATATACACAGATTGAAAGTTTTGCAGATTGTTCTTTCCTTGCCAAGGTAAGGTAAAATCAATACACACTCTTCCTTCTGTGTATGCAAGGCAGCAAATATATATTTTCCCCCCAGAACTTTATAGGAAAGACGAGTCTTCCACCATGGATCTATAAGCAGTGGCCCTGGACTGATGGGTAAAGAGAGGGATTCGCAGTCACCACAGTTTCACTGAATTATACACTTAGAGAGCAAATAGGTACTTCTAAAAAAAACTTTAAAAAATAGCTTCATTCAATAAAGGGTTTTCCCTGTATGTCTTTTTTGAGTGTCTGGTATGTCCTAGATACTAGAAAAGTTGGGGGAAGGGGAAGATGGGGCCCATAATGACTTCTGCCTTTGAGCAGTCCATCAAGTAAAACAGGCTACATGGAACCAATCCAAGTACCACATACAGCCACATGGAACAGGAGACGACCTTGGGGCTGGCAGCATACAGACTGGGGGGCCACCTCTCTCGTTCACCATGGATGATCTTATTACCCCCAAAATTCCCTCTGCAAAGACTGGCACCAAGAAATGCCCCTGTAGCTTTTGCTGCTCTGATCGCAAAATCAGTATTACAGAAGTAACCCTCTGACTGTATTTGAATGAACAATGTATCCAGTACTTGTTTTATTAATTTTAACCTAATATGTATAAAAGGGTAAGAAGCATGCCCAGTTTCAATTTAATTTCTGAATAATTCTAATGTCCATTAGACAAATGATTTATCTAAGCATAAAATCACATAGCAAAATTGAAGCCTAGATTTTGAAGGACATATTTTTTTCTAGTGGTGAGAATCACAGCTGAAAATAGGGGAGGCAAGGAAGGGGGCCAGAGTGCAAAGTTTAAAGCAGCACAAGGGACCACGGAGATGGATCACGGGTGAAATGGTGGTGGGTTACCCAAGGGGAATACAAAATGTAAATGATATAAATAACAATAAAAATATATATTATTAAAAAAAATAAACCTACAGATGGAGGGAAAAAAATAAAGCAGCACTCAAAGTTCCTTGAAGAATCCTACACCAAGCACCACCTTAACACGTATGTTTGCATAGCTAGCAAGCCTCACTCAATGTGGAGTTTCTAGTTTAAAGGGAGAAGAAAATAGAAGGAAATATTAAGTCTATGGCAAATACCAGATCATCCATTTCAGAAAGGCCTTTGTCCATATTGTGCCCTTTAGAATAGCTGACAGTGAACCTCAGGCTCTTCCCTTTCCAGGAACAAGACTCAGAACACACTTTGGGTCTCTTATATTTGGCTAAGCCTGATCAAATTGTAACAGTGCAATAGCCATAGAAAAGGAAGGTTCCAGGTTTCCTTCCCCACCCAAGAAAGGGTGCAGCTGAGCAGTGAGAAGAATCTAGAAAAGACTGGGAGAAGGAAGGGAAAGGAGAAAAGAGAAGACCTGGAGGAGGCACGTGGAGCAGAGGCATGTAACGGAAAAACTGTGCTTGCTTCTCAGCCTTGGACTCGTACCAGCGACTTTGGAAACATGGAAGGAGACACTTGAAAGAGACAGAGAGGTGGGTGAGAGACCTGTGGGGAAGCTGACAATGGCAGCCTTTATCTTGACTTGTATTTTGGTTTTGTTCTTTTCCTTCCAGACTTGCCTGGTCCCTCACGCCCTTTTCCTATAGGTCCCCACCAGAAGGTACCTTAGACTTGTGGCAGACTTTCAGGCCTCAGTGACCCTGCTTTGGGCCAACCCTGTTTGGCTGGACATTTACCCATGAGGACATGGGCAACTCTGGGATTTTTTTTAATGATTTATTTGTTTATGCATACAAGAGCTGGGGTGTAGGCAAGAGGTAGAGGAGGTGAGAGAATTCACCAGAGACAGAGTAGGGAGCAGAACAGGTAGATCTACTGAAATACACTGCTGAGGGGAGCAGTGGGTGAAGCAGGAGAGGTCTGCCGTGCCATGCAGGAAGTTCCCTGGCCAGGGACTGAACTCTTGCTGCAGTGCTGCGGACAGCTTCGAAGTGCTGACTTAATCCCTTGCACCACCAGGGAAGCCCAACCTTGGGAATTAAATTGGAAACTATTTTAACTATATTCTCTTTTTTCTGTATTGCACACTGATTGTATTACAGTTATGTTCTATTGAAGGTCTTACAAACTAAGAGTATGTCTCTATGTGGTGGATGGCTGAATCCATTTAGAGTGTGCACATTTGGGGGTTTTGGGGGATTCTAATTCTGCGTGTTAACAAAAGTCACCCTTGACCAAACCCTTGAATTGACTTAAATCAATGAGGGACTCTTCAAAGTGGTCAGATTAAAGCTCCTTTTGAGTGATTTGTTTTGTACCCTGTTTGAAAGTGCACTTAGGATTTGTTTAAATCAGGTATGGCAACACAGAGGCCCTTAATGAAGGGAGAAATTTTTACACTCACACATCCCTAGAAACAGGAGGAAGACCATGCATGGCCGTATGGTGAAGCACCAGGGCTGGTCAGGAGGCAGAGGCGGTAGGGGAAATATGTGGACAAGAGCCCACAGGAAGGAATTGACAAGACAGGGGAATAGGTTACATGGGTTTCAAGCATTTCAACAGATCCCGACAAGTGAGTCGTCCCTAGGTATCTGACACCTGAGCTGGGGTGATTAGGGCAAGGAGGTGCTGGAAACTGGGTAAGTGCCTCCAAAGGAGGGATGGACTTAAATTGGTTGGTTTACATATGAAAGTTGTGCTTCATGGCAGGCAAGTATGTTGCTATCTCTAGAAATTAATTAAGCTTAGAACTGGAAGTCTCTTCTTATGTCAGCAAGAACCCAAGTTGTCAAAGCATCAGAACAAAAAGACATGCTTAATATATATCATATTTTAAGTTACTTTACACTAAACTTCCAGAGGCCTGCGAGACGCCTGCACTTTCTTCTCTTTCTCAGAAATGATATAGAGGCATTAATGCAGCAAAGTTTGGAAAAACTTACAATGTCACCACATGGGCTATAATCAGAGGGCCTTGGCTTCCCAGAGTTCTCCATCCAACATTATTCACAATTCTAACACTCTTTTTAAAAATGCATGGAGCGAAAGCTCTTACTGTACTCTTGGTACACATTTTTAACATTTACACTAACTCAACTCCCTAGGGTTTTAATCACCAAAAAGCTTATGTAAAAGGTGCAAAAACCATGGGCTTCTCTCCATGTTGTGTTTTGTGAAAGAAATGGAAAAACAACATGTACAATGCAAGCAAAAGCTATAAAGACAAAACTCAGGTTTCCCGGAACCACTGAAAACAAAGTAGCTGACATGGACACTCAGATTCCAGATGGAATTAAATGTGTCAAAAGTCCCTTCACCAACATAGGTGGCCACATCTTTTGTTCCCACTCTCTGAGGTATCAAGTGAGGTTTTTTTTTTTTTTTTTTTTTTTTTTTTAGTGCTAGAAAAACTACCTACTGAGGAGAGAACTGAATAAAGGAGCAACTCACTTCTATTAAGATATTAGAGGATATGACTAACCTTCAAGAATAAAATTTTGTTCAGCTTTTGTCAACAATGTTGAACATGTAAGAGATGGAAATGGTCTTACTTTCAAGATCTTAGAGAAACACCAAAGGGGCAGAGTTAGAAACAACTGCTCAGAGCAAAAAAATGATAACAGATTCACGGCTAAGAGTCAGGAATTAATTGCAGGTCTCCTATTTCTCTGTCACTTTCCCAGAATATTGAACAATCCCTTTTCCTTTCCAAGAATTCTCTCTAAAAGTCAGTATTCTTGCCTGTAGAGATTGGCAGAGAAACTGCCCATTCTGGGGTGTAGTTTGTATCATTCTCAATGTGTCAGTGCTATGGGTTGAACTGCATCCTCAAAAAAACAAACAAAACAAAAAGATATGTTGAGGTTCTAATTCCCTGAACCTCAAAATATGACTTTATTTGAAAAAAAAGGGCCATTAAATATATTTAGTTAAGATTAGGTTGTACTGGAAATAGACTGAGCTCCTAATTCAATGTGACTGGTGCCTTTATAAGAAGATGGACATAGGAAGACACAGAAACTCAAGGACCACACCATGTAATGATGAAGTCAGAGATTGGAGCTATGCAGCTATCAGCCAAGGAATGGCAGGAATTTAAGGCAAACAATCAGAAACTAGGAAGAGGCAAAAAAAGGATCCCCCTAGTATTCATAGGGTGCATGACCCTTCAATAGCTTGATTTCAGACTTCTAGGTACCTGAACTGTAAGACAATAAATTTCTGTTGTCGTAAACTACTCAGTTTAATGTACTTTATTACAGCAACCAAGAAAACTAATACACAGCTACAACTACCGATACCAACCAGAAATCCTTTAGAGTATCCTAAATCCCTAATTTTGAACACTGGAATCCAGTCCTCTTTTGCTAGCTTTGAGGAGGAAAACTAATTGCTACCTCTGACTGCTATAGTTTTACAGTGGCATCATGAATGAATTCCTAAAGACCAGAGTCAGTCAATACTGAGAAATTATTCTTTGACGGAAAACCTGAGATTTGGGTACTTTAGGGAAAATATTCAGACCTGCAGCTCAAAAATAGAGTTACCAAGACTGAGCTTTGTAAACTATCAAAGCTAAAGCTGGATCATGAATGGCCAAAGAGGAAGATGTGGTACTAAATGACTTTTGAGATGAATCTGAAGTCAATAAAGATTTCCTGACACCCTATAGAATGTAGTGATCCCTTAACCCTGGGAAAAGAACAATGAGAAAACTTACCTAGCTACCTAATTGAACTAAACTGAACCAAACCAAACCTTCGAAAAAAACACAGTGAGAATTTGAGTAATCTCTGTATGTGATGCCCAGTAATCATTACTTAGTACTTTCAAGATTTGGAGAAAAAAAAAAAAGGCATCCCCTGTTTGCTGTTCTTCACAGGGTATAAATTACTTTCTTTTTTTGGAACACAATCTGAGAATGTGTACCGAAAGTCTTTAAAACATGCCCAGAATTCTTTTTTTTTAAAGATTTATTTATTTTTGCATACAAGCTGGGGTGCAGGCCAGAGGTGTGGGGCAGTGAGAGGATTCACCAGAGAGAGAGTGGGGAGCAGAACAGGCAGATCGGCCAAATACATTGCTGAGGGGAGCAGTGGGTGAGGCAGGAAAGGTCTGCTGTGCCATGTGGGAATCTCCCCGGTCGGGCATCAAACTCACGCTGGCTGCAGCTACCAACAGCTCCACAGTGCTGCACTTAACCTGTTGTGCCACCAGGGAGGTCCCAATATGCACAGACTTCTTAATGCTAAAATGCATGCATCTTAGCTCATGAACCTACTCTCTCTCCAAGGCGCTTTATAATGGTCCAGGTCAACCAGAACTCCAAAAAGGCTGAGGACTGGCACTTTCTTTGTTCCCACCACAGGCAGACCTACAATCTCTGGGACAGTGCTCTTTATTGCAATAGACTCCAGATACCTTTGAAAGAGCTCAACAAAAGTGACAATGGCAAATAATGGCAAGACCATATCTTCCTGAGAAATTCTAGTGTCTGTCTGTAAGCAATCGTGCAGGGCCACCATCTCTTGTCACTTGCCTAAAAGATGTGAGACAAATCACAAGCTATTCAGGGATGCTTCCATAGCCCAAATTATATCAGTAGGAGTTTGCTCAGATCAGGCACCAAGCTGAGCATGGTTCTTTTAGTGAAACTATATAATAAAGATAATCACAGTAGTCTTTCCAGGGCAATCAGAATGACCGTGGGATTTAAGGTCACTAATGAATAAGTAGCAAAAATAAGAGCTTACACAAGTCAACAATCAGGATGTGGCTGAACCACACCCAAATCTGCCTTCGCTGTGATTAGTCCTGCCCTTGTCACGAAGTGATGATGACACTTCTGTGCCACTCTGTCCTTTTGTTCAAGTCAGCCTCCTGTCCTAGAACACCATCTCCTTCTGATGTAAAAGGTCTTATTTACCCTTCAAAAATTACGTCTCTATGACTCAGCCATTCCACTCATAGAAATGAAAGCCTATTTCCACAAAAGTTTTATAGAAGGAAGTTTATAGCAGTTTGATTCACAATTATGAGAAAGCAGAAACAATCTATACATACATAAATTGAGGTAAATTCATACAAGGGTACAATACTCAACAAACAACTGCTATATGCTACCTGAGTTAATCTAGAAAACACTACGGGGGATGGAAGAAACTATGATTTCTTTTATATGAAATTCTAGATAGGCAAACCTAATCTAAGGCAACAGATCAGTGGTCATGGTCCATGGGAGGGTTTCAGGATCATCCGGGAGGAGCTTTTATTGTCCAACATATTGCACAAGATAACTGAAGTGTTCAATATGTTAATAGGGGTCTGGGCCACACAGGTGCATGTCTTTATCAAAACTCAACAAACTAGACAAACCTGAATTTCACTGCAGGGCAATTAAAGCTTAATAAAAAATCAAGAAATGGATAAAATCCCACTGTACCTCCCTATTTTGGAAATTCATACAGGTCTTTGAATAAAATATAGATTTCTTTCTAGGTCAGACAAGGATCTAAGGATCCTGGACTTTGTGTAAGAGAAGAGGATTCTTGGTCCAGGGTTCCCCACAGCTCTGATTCAAGGACAAGATGAATGAAAAGTATCCTTGGACATTTCTCACTGCTGTCCAGCTCTCAAGAACCAACTGACCCTCCTCCTACCTGAAATGCAGCTGAGCCCCTTGTCAAGAGGGGCTCATGGCATTCTGTGCTTCCATGAGTATAGGCACCGTTGTTCCCACCCTGCCCATCCACGTAAGTATCACACCAAATAATTCCCTTTAAGACTCTGGATAGAGTTGGCCTATTACCTCATCGCTTGAAGACCCAAGATTCTTCACAGGTTCCTGCTCAATGTCCAGAGTTTCTAAAACAACATGGAGTAAAATATTCAGGGTAGGGTTTCCAGAGGCGAACATCACTATGGCCATTGTGAATGCCTGAGGATAAGTATGTGGGCACAGACTCAAGAGAGTGAGACAATAGACTAGACAAACCTAAATAGGTGGTGGAAGGTGGTGTGTGATCACGGACGTTTTATTGTCCCATAGTTCCCCATTCATTCCATGGCTAAACAGTACTTGGCTAACGAGATGGCTTCCCTTATCTGGCCCTTTATATTACTTACACATTGGTTAGGATATGGGGAAGGGAGAGGATGCCAACTCTCATACCCAGATAGAGAAGAGGTATCTTGTCTCCAAGGTTTGATGGAGAAACAGTGTCGCAGTATGGTTAAGATCACAGAGAGAGCCAGGACAACCTCAGTTTCACTATTTGTAGTTGCTTGAATTTCAGCAGTGAACTTAATCTCTTCAGTTTATAGGCTTGTTGGGAGGAATAAATGGGTTAATTAATGGATAGACTGCTCAGAAGAATAGTCAACACACAATAAATATTAGTGATTATTCTTAAAAATATCTTCCTGCTCCTGCACACTTGCACAAATGTATCAATTCTTATACTATAAGCAACATGGATTTTATCAGATATTTAGAGACCCAGAGAGATTAAGAACCAAGATAGAACCACCTTAGGAAAATAATTCCTGAATTTTCTGATCCCATAGCTATTCTGCCAGAGCTAACAGCATCCCAAATGCCTAGGTTATGTTTTCAGATAACAGCAGTCACGGCTTGAAAACTCTCACCCACACACAGCACCCTCTTCCCCAAGCTTCATCCACACTCTCAGTGTTACCCAATTATATGCAGAACCATATCTTCCGAAACTTCCCAAGTCACACTTCCTTCTGGAGGAAGTGTATGCTGAACAACTTTGCTTTGAAAGTATGTTTTCAATTTATTTAGTCTAAATTTCTAGAGTCTGCATTTGTCCCTAAAGAAATCCTTTCCTGCTTAATTTTTAGGTGTGTTTGTTTACAAGTTCCACTGACTTCTGCAATTCCAATACAACACAAGAGCTACATTAGGATGAAAGCCATCTCTCTGAAGAAAGAAAAGTCTGAATCTTCTCACCAGGTACACAAAAGCAGGGCCAGATTAAAGCAAATAGCATTAAGAATATAATTAAAGGAGAGAGGCAAGAGAGTTTGTTTAATCTATAACTTCAACTACAGTGGGATCATTCTCTGTAGTTTGTGTTTAATTCTGCGTAGCCTTTAGAAAATCTGAAATTTAATTCTTTTAGCTCTATATTTACATGTTTATCCAAGAGTAAAGATAGAGAGTGGGGAATTTACTTTGCCAAGGGCTTTATTTCACTTAGAAAAAAAATTTTTTTATGTTTCCCTGTGTCTGTTTTATAACAAATGGGGCAATCTGGCCCATGGTTTCACAAATGCTAAGTTACAAGTAAGCCACTCAATCTTGGTAATCATAATAATTTCTGTTCTACAGATCCAGCCTGATAAGACATAAAAATTCCCGACATTTTATTTTAGTGAGAAAATAAATTGGATGCATGACTTTTGGCTGCTGCTTTGGCCTCTGTAGTCTATGTTGCTTTTCCAGAACTCCTAATTTAATTATGCTAAGTACAGGGTTCTTTTGAATTCATTTAAATGCTGTATATGTACATCACTTGCCAACTGCATCTATAACGTTATTAATAACTATGTCCTAATTAAGTCCATAGATTAATTGGACCTGCACTCACATTGGTATGGCTTTTACATCCTTAGCTGCTATTCATCCTTTTGACTTTTAAACATGGGCCCTGATAAGCTGCCAGTTTCTTCATCATACATAAGTTTCTCCGAGGTTATTATATTTTAATGCAGTCTCTATTCAACATTAAAAGCCTTCCCCTTGAATCCATTTGTTGACCGCTAGATGTTTTGCAAGAAACACTACAGAGGTTTAGAAACATATTTGGTAAATCATCGATTGACTTTTTAATCACTGAATTAACCATGAAAGATTTGTAGAGGTTTCTGTTCTTTCTTTTTTAAAAAAGCCTGTATAAATCGCAAAGTAGAGTGATACAAATTAACAATGTGGCTGGGTTATTTTTGAATCAGCACCTTAAGAGTCCTCACATACCAGGAAACAATGCGAGGGTCTGTGACATGTATGTAATATTCTGCTCTTTCCCTCAAATACCTTTCAGATCATTGCACACACAGAATGCAGTTGCCGAAAAGCAGTAAAGACGTGACTTTTAAAGGAATATGACGCCCCAAGCAATCAGTCACTATATGAGACGGAATGAAATGTGATGCCTGCCAGTTAAACTGAGGGAACTGAAGGAGCAATTTCTATGAAAGGCAAAATGTTCATCTTACAAGGATATTTTCTTTACCATCAGGTTGTCAGGTGTGACTGTCAGAGAACTTTCTGGTGTTCTGACTTTTTACATACATTAGATATAATGTCTATTATGTAGCTTTACCAAAGTGGATTATAAAGAAAGTAATAGCAGCAGTATGCCTGGTGCTGAAAAGGCAGGCACTTAAGGAGTGAAGCCTTCCTTTTTTTTCTTTTTCGCCTTCCTTTTTTGCTTCCTTTCACTTTCTCCTCCCTGAACAATGCAGTTGGCAAAAGAGCGAATCCTTTTGTGTCCCTTTCTTCCGTGAAATAACCACGTTGACAGCAGAGCTGCCCAAAGATGACTTCCGTAGCTTCAGGCAGGATTCGAGGCGGACAGCCTTCACTGCTGAGCAGCGGCTGGAGGCAGACAGGAAAATAAGGAAGGGAAGAAGCCCATGTGCCTCACATGGAGTTCGGGGCATTATTTTCCTGTTGCCCTTAACACACTCAGGGCAGAAAATCACCAGCTAATTTAGAGGGTCAAAAAACAAATGAAGAATGATGTGAAATATATGTAAGTAAAAAAATAAAATGAAAGGATTGAAATGAAACTGTTCATCTCAGTTCCTTAATTTTGCTTTCTTGAGCGAATTTTTCACAATACTGGAAAAAGTCCTACTCAAGACAGAAGACATATGGAATGGAAGTTGCAGGTCAGTAATCCCAGGAGGCCGAGGGAAGGAGTAGGCAGCTCTCAGAGGCAGACCTTGACCTAAAATGCAAAGACAGGGCTCTCTGTCAGCATCCCCGGCTCTTCTGTGAGCTTCAGCACTCATTTCTGGCTCTGTCCCCAGAGCAGCTAAACCGAACATTTCCAGGATTCCCTGTTTGTAAGGTAAAGCAGCCATTTTTCTTGGTTATAATTCACAATTAAGGAAAAGACATTCTCTAAGTACCAACTATTATTTTAAGTGTGTGATCATTTTAATCAAGATACCATTTTATTGGGCCTCCCTAGTGGCACAATGGGTTAAGCACAGCGCTGTGGCACTGTCTGCAGCTAAGGCGTGAGTTCGAAGCCCGGCCGGGGAGATTCCCACATGGAGCAGCAGACCTCGCCTGTCTCGTCCGCTGCCTGTCTCGTCCCTCAGCAGTGTATTTCGGTCAGTGGACCTGTTCTGCTCTTCAGTCTATGTCTCTGGTGAATCCTCTCACCGCCCCACACCTCTGGCCTGCACCCCAGCTTGTATACATAAATAAACAGATCTTTAAAAAAAAGATATGGTTTTAATGCCTTGTGAATGTACTTGTAGAAAAATTAATGTTAAAAAACAATTTTCGAAGCTTCCAGGTTTAACTCCTATCATGCTCTCCTTTGGCCTGCGGATCCAGAAATGAAGTTACATACATTTACTAAGTCATAAAATATCTAGTATATATTGAGAGACTCACGAATATAAACTAATTTACTCTGGGACAATAATATTATGCCTTTTCTAATCACTTATATGAATGAAGTCCAAAAGATTTGAAAAAACATGATAGGTCATTTGCTGTCTTTGTATAAGTGTCTAGCTAATAATTATCATGTGAATCATGCACATAAACAGGGCTCATTTTGCCTTTCACTTTCAAAAGAGATTGGCACACAATAAATTATCTTTGTCAGAAATATAAATGACTTAATGGCCAATCCTGGGAATTATTCTTTTGCATTTTCATAGTTGGTTTTTTTAAAGATTTATTTGCTTATGCATACAAGAACTGGGGTGCAGGCCAGAATGTGGGGGTGAAAGGATTCACCAGAGATAGAGTGGGGAGCAAAACAGGTGGACTGACTGAAATACACTGCTGAGGGGAGCAGCCGGTGAGACAGGAGAGGTCTGCTGCGCCATGTGGGTCAGCTCCCTGGCCGGGGATCAAACTCACGCTGCAGTGGTTGTCTATTGCTTGATAGCGTTGTGTCTTTAACCTCTGCGCCACCAGGGAGGCCCTGCACTGTGATAGTTTTAAATGGCACAGGAAATCTTACAGATATTATAAATATTTAGCATTTTGATTTGTGGTGACATAGTGCCCCCCCTACTTTATAAGACATCACAGCCTTATAATCTCTTGACTGAAGGTAGTCCTTTTGAGTTTGTAGTTACAATTACCTAAAATATGTTTTTCCCCTATAAATATCTTAAAGAGAGTTCTATACACCATGGAAAACTACGGTACAGCAGAGGCTAAATGAGATTAACATACATAATAATTTACATCGAAAATATACAAAAGACAAAGTTAAAGTTAAAAGAAACTTCAGTGTTCAGATCTCAGTAAGTTCTGGTTGTAAAGTTACCCTCTATCACAGTGATGATAGATAGGGTTTAAGATAAATATGGCTTTAAGACAGCTCTAGTTCATAAGAAGATGAACAACCCCATGAAAACAGAACAAGAGACTGAAGGCCACAGCAACTGGCCTGAGAGTTGCCACATCTGGGTTCTGGTGGACCTGGTGGGAGGCCCTGCGAGGCTAAGAGGATAAAGTGGGTCCCTCCCAAGGAGGGGAGTCAGAGCTGGACTTACTACTTGCACTTGGTGAATGGGCGGGGTAGCCCATGGAAGGTTCATTAAAATAAACAAACAAGAGCAACAGAATTCATGAAATTGATCTACAAAGCATTCTGGTATACCAGGAATACTTATGAAACTTGAATGAGCATTAGGCAATAGAAAGTCTTAATACATTTCAAATAATTCATATCAGCGGATCTCTGCATTTGATACAAAATATTAGCAATACATACTAAATGTTAACCTTCCCCCAAAATCTTTTTTTTTTTAAGATTTATTTATTTTTACATACAACTGGGGTACAGGCCAGAGGTGTGGAGCAGTGAGAGGCTTCACCAGAGACAGAGTGGGGAGCAGAACAGGCAGATCAGAAATACACTGCTGAGGGGAGCAGTGGGCGAGGCAGGAGAGATCTACCGCACCATGTGGGATTCTCCCCGGCCGGGCATCGAACTCATATCGCTGCTGCCGACAGCTCCACAGCACAGCACTTAACCGCTGCGCCACCAGGGAGGCCCAAAATCTTACAACATTCCTAAATAACTAATGGGTTTAAGAGGAAAACATATAAACTAATTTACACTGGGACAATAATATTATGCCTTTTCTAATCACTTATATGAAAGAAGTCCAAAAGATTTGAAAAAATACAATAGGTCATTTGCTGTCTTTGTGTAAGTGTCTAGCTAATAATTATCATGTGGATTATGCACATAAACAGGGCTCCCTGGTGGTTCAGGGGTTAAAGTCTCAGTGCTATCAAGCTATGCCAGCCACTGCCACATTAGTTCAGTCCCTGGCCAGGTAGCTTCACACATGGCGCAGCAGACCTCTCCTGTCTCACCTGCTGCTCCCCTCAGCAGTGTATTTCAGTCGATCTGCCTGCTCTGCTCCCCACTCTGTCTCTGGTGAATCCTCTCATTCCCTGTACCTCTGGCCTATACCCCATTTCTTGTATGCATAAATTTAAAAAAACATATTTTAAAAAAGAGAAAAACATAGTGAAAATTATAAAATACTTAGAGTTCAGTGACACAAATGAACTACACATCAACACTTGAGGGATGTAGACCAAGTGGAACAGAGATCCTCTATAGTATTAAAAGCACCTTTTTAAAAGGACTATTAAAAATAAATAACTTAAGTATTTAATTCAGGAAGCTATAAAAATAGTATGAACCAAAATAATGAGGAAGAAAGGAAATAATATAAAATATGAACGAATAACGAAAATAGAGAAAATTAGAGATAATCGGCAAATTTAAAAAACAATTCTTTGAAAATAAACTAATCCTGAAATAAGGGTGATCGAAGATGAGAAGGGGCAGGGGGATGACAAATCAAAAATAAAAAAAATTGGATATGATCACATGTAAGATATTAAATTCTTTTTTTTTAAAGATTTATTTTATTTATACACACAAGCTAGGGTACAGGCCAGAGGTGTGGGGCGGCGAGAGGGCTCACCAGAGACAGAGCGGGGAGCAGAACAGGCAGATCAGAAATACACTGCTGAGGGGAGCAGCCGGCAAGGCAGGAGAGGTCTGCCGCGCCATATGGGATTCTCCCCGGCCGGACATCGAACTTGCATCACTGCTGCCGACAGCTCCACAGCGCAGCGCTCAACCGCTGCACCACGGGGGAGGCCCGAAATTCTTAAGACATGAGTTTGAACAATACTTAATAAATTTCATAATTTCGATGAATGGCAATATCAAAAATCCATAAGTTATCAAAATTGACATAAGGAAAAGAAAATCAAAATTGTTTTTCCCCTTCAGAATGCTAATAAACTTCATTTTTATTTATTTTTGTTTTTTTAATTTTTTTTATCTTTTACATTAATTCCCCGTAGCTTTCCCACCATTTCACCCACGAACAGTCACATAGTCCCTTGTGCTCTTTTCTCCCCATTTTGACCCCTTAACCCCACCCCTTACTGAATGTCTCTCATTTATGGTTGCCTGCTAGTTTTTGTTTTTGTTTTTCGTTGTTGTTATATTCTCCTCCTGATCTCTCATTTGGTTCCCCTATATTCCTCCTATAGGTGAAACCATTCAATATTTTTCTTTTTCCTTCTGGCTTATTTCACTGAGCATGATCCCATCTAACTCCATCCATGTTGCTGCAAATTGCACGTGTTTATCTTTTTTGATTGCTGAATAGTATTCCACTGTGTATATGTACCACATCTTCTTGAGTCAGTCATCTATTTTTGGACGTCTGGCTTGTATCCATATCTTAGCTATTGTAAACAGTGCTGCAATAAACATAGGGCTGCATGTGCCATTTTGGATTAATGTTTTTGTGTCCTCTGGGTAGATTCCTAGAGTGGTATTATTAGGTGGTATGGGAGCTCCATTTTTAGTAGTTTGAGGAACTACCATACAGCTTTCCATAGTGGTTAGACCAATTTGCATTCCCACCAATAGTGTAGGAAAGTTCCTTTTCTCCACATCCACGCCAACATAAACTTCATTTTTAAAGCTATACAACAGGATGACTTAATATGTATACACATACACATTCGCACACAGTGAAATGTTTACTACAGTTAACAAACACACCCATCTTCATATACGTCATATACTAGGTGTGTTGTGGGCATTATGTGGTAAGAACTCTTAAGCTCTACTCTCTTAGCAAATTACAAGTATAAAATAATTGAAATTATTCATTATAATTACTGTATTGTCCATTGGTCATTTGTATATTTTTTTGGAAAAAGTCTATCCAGGTCCTTTGCACATTTTTTAATTAGGTAATTTGGCTATATTTATTTATTTTGACATTGAGTTTTACGTGTTCCTTATATGTTTAGAATATTAGCTTTTTATTGAATATATGGGTTGCAAATATTTTCTCCCATTCCATCAGTTGCTTTTTCATTTGTTGATTTTTTTCCCTTTGTTCTACGGAACTTTTCCAGTTTGATGTGGTCCCACTTGTTTATTGTTGCCTATGCTAACTGTGCTTTTAGAATCACATCCAAAATATCATTGCCAAGATCATGTCTAGGAGCTTTACCTCTGTTCTTTCTTCTAGGAGTTTTATGGTTCATATCTTAAATTTTTGGCATGGTCTGAAATAAGCCGAATCTGTTTTCTTGCAAGAGGATAACTAGTTTTCTCAGCACCATTTATCTACTTATCCTTTCCCCATTCTGTAAAATCTAAACTGTTTACAAAGCAAAAATTATTTCAAAAATTAGATCTGCCATTACAAAAATCCCACCACCTCTATTTTCCCAATGTCACAAAAACTATTATTCAGTAAATCATTCATAGAACAAATTTTCACTTGAATCCTACCACATGTCAGAAACTGTTCTAGACATTTGGATCATCAAAGAACAAAACAAAACAACAACAAAATACTATCATTTACAGAGTTGAAATTTCAGTGATAGGAAACAATAATATACATATTTTAAAATATATTTTACTTTAGAAGGTGACAAAGACTATGGAAAAATTATAACAGGGAAAGGGAAATGGAAGTACTGGAAGAGGTTGGAAGAAAGAAGGTGGGGAGATGAAGTGATCTGCTTGAATTTTATTTATTTTTGCATACAAGAACTGGGGTGTAGGCCAGAGGTGCAAGAGGGGCAGCAAGAGTATTCACCAGAGACAGAATGGGGAGCAGAACAGGCAGATCTACTGAAATACACTGCTGAGGGGAGCAGCAGGCAAGACAGAAGAGGTTTGCTGTGCCATGTGGGTTAGCTCCCTGGCAGGGGATCAAACTCAGGCTGCAGTGGCTGGTGACAGCTTGATAGTGATAATACTTTAAACCCTGTGCCACTAGGGAGGCCCCAATTTGCTTGCATTTTAAATTGACGGTTCTGGATGGGGAGGCTGGGGAGACAAGTTCAGGGGAGAACAGCCCTGTTGCTATCTGGGGACAGAGGATTCCAGCCAGAGCAAAGAACTAGAGCAGAAGAATGCCAGTACAAACAGGTCATCTCAGGTTCCAGATACAACGAAGGGACCAGTGACTTCAGACGGAAGTACTGCAGGTGAAGGGAGAGAAGATGATAGCATACTGGTAAAAGAATTTTACTGGTAAATTTTCTCTAAACCACAATGAAGAGACCATCCTTCAAACCAGTTTCAGAGAACAAGAAAAAGGTTAAAAAAATACCCAACTTCTTTTATGATACTGATTTAATCTTGACATCAAAATTAGGTAAGTAGAGAACTAGATAATTATAGTCCTATCATACTCATGAACATAGATGGAAAAACCCTAATAAAATATTGGCAAATCAAATCTAGCAACGTGTCTAGATTTAACCTTGCCTAAGAAAAGATTTTCTTAAGAATGTAAGGCTGGTACAATATCAGAAAACTTTATCACTGCATATATGCATATCCATGCAGAATATATTAATAAGTAAAAGAATAAAAACACAATCATCTTACTTGATTATGACTGTCCATAGTGGTAAGGATGGGACACATTCATGTGGTTATCAATGGGGACTTCCACTCACCTTGATGAGAATGGCTACTGCCCAGCTGGGTGACCGTATTTGAAAGTACTAGTGGTAACAAGGCACCATGGAGGTAGAGGATAGCACTTGTCTTCACTCAAATAGGATCTGCTTATTCTGGATTGCATTTCTTTGTCTATCACATTTCCCCACACACTATCATACAGTATCTTATCAAATGCCACAGTGAATGCCACAGTGTACTAACTGATGCCTCATTCCCCAGCTGCTGGGAGAGATGGGTGTTGTTGGCTCACAACTAGAAATCTTCCTGGAAATTGCTTCCAATCAACAAACTGCCTGGTCCAAGTTTATGCCTCTTCCCCAGTGGAGCCCACCTTCAATGACAGGTTGAGGCAGTGCAGGGGTACAAAGGTCCAGCGGTCTTCCTTCACTGAAAGGTTATTCTGGTTCCAGAGCTCCTTGAAGAATAGACTAAGCCTTGGCTGAAACTGCATGTGAGTTGAATTTCTCCCTATGTGTGATCCTCCTCCATCACTCCCTTGTAAATGTTGTTCTAAAGAACACATTGCAAAAACATCCTGCACAGAACTGTAACAAAGGCTGGTTCTCAGGAGACTGGACCAAAGAAAAATGTCCTTTATTTGCCATCATACTAGTCCACATTATCGGACATCTGACAGAGGATCCTCTTTCATGGAAGACCAAGCCAGGTGATGGGTTAGAAGTCCTGGTATTCACTGGCCCTGCCTTGTATCTCATCACACACACCAGTATTTGGCCTTTATACTAGTGGGGTGGTCATTTGAACAATCTGTTACATCATCAACTAGAACATACCACCTTGAAATTGGTCCCTTGCTCCCACAATGTATATTATGTGGCGCTGTTTCTCCCAACATTTGAATACAGGAGTCTGAGAACCAGGGATGGAAATGAAAGTGAAACTTCTCATTATTACACTAGTGATCAGGCACAAAATGTTTGGTCTTCATCTAGGGATTCTAGATGTCACAAACAGTTTGAAAAGGTTTTGAGAATTCAGCTTTCTCCAGGGAGAACTATGATATTTTTGGGACACCAGCAGGTGAACATGTCATCTTGCCCAATGATGTCACCGAATGAAGGAGAAACTTTTAAAAGAAGTGTGAATACATTGAATAATCTTGATTTATCGAGGTAAAATAATGTTGATGCTTATGTTAGTCATGACACAGGTGATCCAAGGTGTTTCTCCTCTTCTTGGTGAATTTAGTCATGCATGGCCTTGTTGGTTCAATGACTTGGCCAGAACCAATAAAATGAAATATGAGAAGTATTAAGATAAACTAAATCATTTGCCTGCTATCTGTCTTATTCCTTAGGTGTGATGGAAGTCGGCATCACGTGGGGACCTCCAGGCACCTGGGTTCCTGAAACACTGGGTTGAGCAGAGTTTTTGCTGACTAGGGTTGGTCATAGCATGAGCAACAGAAAGGACTTTCTATGGTTGGTTATTTCTGTAATCCGATTTTCAAAAATGGGAGCAGGGAGGAAAAATACACAACCAGGAGAGAAATGTATGTGTTTTATTTTAGAAAAAAGATGCCAGGAGGTAATGGGAATGCCCCCTAAGTAAAAGGCCAATGAGGACACAGAGCTCTAGAAACTAAGAGTTTGATCTTATCAGAGAACAAACACCATGCATGGTGCTGATGACAGAAATTGGGACAAAGGAGAGAAGTTACCTGACTTAATTGCAAATGCAGAACCAAGATCTATAGTGTCCAATCTCATTTTCTTCTTTCTTGCAGTATACACATGCTTTGCTATAGGATATGATAGTTGAGCATATAATTGAGTCCATATTTATAAAATACCAAGACAATATTATTTTGGAACCAAAGATTAGTTGGCATTACCCGCATGTCTTAAACTGTGTAGGATACGGTTGCTGATCATATTTTTAGGAAAGGAGGACTAGAGTTCCTATTTCTAGTAAAAAGTTACAACATGTTGAGGAGGGATATTTTTAAATTCATTTTTAATATTGGTGGAATATTTATGTATGGAGAGGACTATGTTAAGAACTTAGGAAGCTAAGGAGCATAACTGAGTGGATTTTATGTGTGTGGCCCATGTGTGTGTCTCTATGTCTATGTGTGTTTATTCATATGTTTTTTATCATTGGGGAATCCCCACATCAGAAATCCTGTACCTTCAAAATAAAAGTCACGCCTCATATCCCAACTCAGGTATACGGTTTGACAACATGGTGAAAATTTGAGTGCAGTCCTTGATATCCTTTTGTTGAGACTACAGTGTTTGGAGTGAGCTACCACATCTTCAAGAAAAGCTGAAGAGGTGGTATTTCCAGTGAGTGGCCCCCACGGTGTTGAAGACTCATTGTTGATGATGTTCTCTCCCCAAATCCAATTCTTTGGCTTTCAAGGAAACTCAATGAACTCCTTTTTTGTCCATTTATTTTGTGTTTAACCTGACTTGATTCTGTTGTTTGCAAATGAGAACTGGTTATACACAGTTTACACAATAAGAAAACAGAATATCAAATACACAGTGAAAGATGCTCACCTCAATAGTAATCAGAGAAAAGAAACTTAACCATGAGGGTCTCCCCGGAGGCACAAAGAGTTAAGTCTCAGCACTGTGAAGCTATCACACAGCCACTGCAGTACAAGTTCAATCCCCAGCCAGGGAGCTTCCCACATGGCGCAGCAGACCTCTCCTGTCCCAGCCCGCTGCTCCCCTCAGCAGTGTATTTCAGTCGATCTACCTGTTCTGCTCCCCACTCCGTTCCTGGTGAATCCTTTCACTCTCCCCACACCTCTGGCCTGCACCCCAGCTTGTACGCATAAACAAATCTTTGAAAAAAATAAAGTAGGTAGTAAGGTTTTAGACAAGACAGACAAATAGATGGACAGATGCAAGAGAGTAGGATTCTTAGAAGAAATCACTTTGGAGAAGTTTGGCACTATCTAGTAAAACTGAACATAACTCAGTAATTCCACTTCTGGATATGCATTAAAAAACAAACTTCATACATAGAGCCACAAATGAACAAATATTATATTCTGTTCACCAATGCACCATTACCAGAAGGTAAAAAAAAAATGTGATAATGGTTCCATCCATGTCGCGAATTGCATGTTTATCTTTTTTGAATGCTGAATAGTATTCCATTGTGTATGTGCATGTATATATATATATATATATATCTTCTTGATCCAATCATCTATTTTGGGACATCTGGGTTGTTTCCATACCTTAGCATTGTAAGGATTGCTGCAATAAATATACGGGTGCATGTATCCTTTTGGATTATTGTTTTTGTGGCCTTTGGGTAGATTCCCAGGAGTGGTATTGCTGGGCCATACGGAAGCTCCATTTTTAGCAGTTTGAGGAATTGCCGTACAGCTTTCCATAGAGGTTGGACCAGTTTGCAGTCCCACCAGCAGTGTAGAAGAGTTCCTTTTTCTCCACATCCTCACCAGCATTTGTAGTTGCCTGTATTTTTAATATGCCCCATTCTCACTTGTGTGAGGTGGTATCTCATGGAACTAGAAGGGATCATGCTCAGCAAAATAAGCCAGAAAGAAAGAGAAAAATATCGAATGGTTTCATTTATAACAGGAATGTAGGGGATCCAAACAAGAGAGAGACAATCAGCGTGGGAGGGGAGGATAAGGGCTCAAAATGGGGTAGAAAAGAGCACAAGGGACGATGGTGATGGGCCACAGGTGAATTGGTGGTGGGTTACCCAAGGGGAATGCACAATGTAAAAGAAATAAAAAACATATATAATAAAAAAATAAATTTTTAGCATCTCAACAACAACAATAAATGTGATACTGGTTAAAAATTTGTTTCATTCAATGGCATTCTAAAAGTAATGAGTGACAGCTCCATAAATGCACTTTGAAATCAATTTTGGGTTATAAATATATGTTGTAACTCTGAATTCATAGATATAAAGTTTAAAACCTTTATATCTCAACAAACTTGAACTCAAATCACTGCATTAATCATCTTTATTCTTAAAACTGTCATGGAATAGTGGAGGGAGAGATGAATGAATACTGAGCTCACGACTAGGAAACCCACATAGGAGTTCAGAATTTGTGTGACTTTCACCATCTTAACCTTTTTGATCATCTGTGCACTTATATAAATTAAGGAAATAATGACACCACGGGGTAGTCTGATGACAAATTGTGTGATAGAGGGAAATATTTACAAATAAAACAAAAGCAATTAGCATTCTCTGCTAAGTGTTTTATGTACTTTGTAACCTCACAATATCTTTATGAAAATGGTGGTGAGACAGATATCACCTCATTTTAGAAATGGCATATCGAGGTGTGGAGTCCTTGCCCCTTTCCCCAGGAGATGGGGACGCATGCAGGTGTGACTCCAGGCACCAGATCTCAGCAACAAGTTCTATGTGCACAGCACCGGGTTGTAAGGAAATATGGGATTGCTACACAAACCTAAGTTTCCTTTAACTAGCCACTCAGAATCCCCCTTCCCTGGCTCTCTTCCTCATCTTGTTACGGTTTTAGTCCATTTCGTGCAGATGGTTCTGAGTCTAAGAAGGCAGCAGAGAAAAGCCTGAATTCACTGCTCACTTCTGGGTTTCTCCCCAACAATGATCATCTATGGCCTTTTCCAGTAGCTGTTCTTCTCCCCCTCGTTCTCTTGTACTGAAAACTCTAGGCCTTCTCTTTCCTCCTGATCCCCAGTGGAGTTTCTCTCCTGATTTCATTCATGTTTAAGAAGCTATGTTTTCCCTAAGGGGATTCTAAAATTCTGAAGAAAAAATAACTTTCTCACAGTGTTACTATGAAGATAATACTCCCAAGAGCACACATCTCGTGCACCTGTTCTTGAGAGCAGTTATGAACAGGCCACTCCCTTTTCAAGGGCCAGCTCTGGCTTCATCACAGGCATGGAAACTAAAAGACAACAGCAAGACTGAGGATTCTTCTTCTTCTTTTTTTAAGATTTATTTATTTATGCACACAAGCTGGGATGTAGGACAGAAGTGTGGGGTGGTGAGAGGATTCATGAGACACAGAGCGGGGAGCAGAACAGGTAGATGTACTGAAGTACACTGCTGAAGGGAGCAGCAGGCGAGGCAGGAGAGGTCTGCTGCACCATGTGGGAAGCTCCCCGGCTGGGGATCAAACTCATGCTGCAGTGGCTCTGCATAGCTTCGTAGTGCTGTGCTTAACCTGCTGCGCCTCCAGGGAGGCCCGAGGATTCTTCTTAAATCAAGCTGTTATTGTCCATTTCAGGGGGAAAAAGTTGTTCATAAATCTTTTCTCCAGTGTGAATAATACTGCTCCCTGGTTTAGCACATTTGTTAAGTTTTACTTGGAACTGTCACAAGCAGGTGGAAATCCCCCGAGGGACGGGGTGGGGGGGTGCTTGGACGCTGAACTGAGAGCACATCTCTTACAGAGCAGGTGTGAGCATGGCCAGAGATGACTCGGGAAGGCTTCTCAGCATCCACCATGCTGGGTATCACTCTGAGACTGGGCTGTATCCCGGGACCGGCGAGTGAGCACAGAAGAGTTGTGAGAAGGGGACAGGATTAGCATGACCCGTGCTTCCAACTCATTGCAAGCAAGAGTATCGCATATGGATTTGCTCTTGTTTAAAGCAGTGTTGCACTGGGCCTCCCTGGTGGCTCAATGGTTGAGCACTGCGCTGTGGAGCTGTCGGCAGTGGCGATACGAGTTCGACACCCAGCCAGGGAGAATCCCACATGGTGCGGCAGACCTCTCCTGGCTCGCCCGCTGCTCCCCTCGGCAGTGTATTTCTGATCTGCCTGTTCTGCTCCCCACTCTTTCTCTGGTGAACCCTCTCGCCGCCCCACGCCTCTGGCCTGTACCCCAGCTTGTATGTATAAATAAATAAATCTTCAAAAAAAAAAAAGCAGTGTTGCATAATCTATATTACATAGTCTGTGGGCAAGGAGTTCTCTGGGAGACACATAGTGTAGATTAACATACAGAAAACTATAAAAATCCTTCTCTTCAGAAAGTCTGTTCAGCTTGGTTTATGCAATATTCCCCAACCTATTTTATCTAGGAATATATCTTTTCATGCAGTACAATTTAGCCTTCCCAAAGGAACAATTTTGTAAACCCCAGTTTCTCTTAGTGCCCAAATATCAGACAGTCATATTAAAATATAAATATTTTAAAAACTACTTATTTCTCACTAAGCTACTCACTAATTATATGTATTTCTGATTTTATTCATGAATAACTAAACAATATCACAAATAATTATGTAGCTATATATGGCTACATAATTATGCATTATATCTTTATAAAACACTTTATATCTCTGTCTTTTTTATTTTTTCCTTTTAGGATATGGACCTTGTCAGATTCCCTGAGCTTCTTGCCTCTTTGGATTAGTCTTCAGTACATTCACTTCTTTTTAAATGATATGACATCGATTATAGATACTTGTAAAATGTTCCTTTGAATTATAATAAAAGCTAAGTTGCTTTTTCTTCTTAAATTTTAATAACAAAAATGTCAACATTATTGACTCAAGTGAGCTAGACTGTTTTTTTCCCCTCTCCCGTGTAACTGTCCAGACCCGATAATTTGTTTCTGCTTCATTAAGTTATCCAGGGACACAGTCTCGTGAGGCAGCACTGCTATTCTCACCTTAGGGATTCTATATTAGTTCTTATCAGCTCATTTCCAGTGCAGTGAAAGGGGGGTGGTAGAAAATCCAGGGCAACAATCTTTTAAAAGGTAACCCAAAAGTTACGTAGAGTTCTTATCCTCACATCCCTTTAGTGAGAACTTAGGTTACATCGCCACACCTAGCTTCAAAGAAACCTGGAAATTATAATTTATTGCTGGGGCCCACGGGGACTAAGAAGAAAGAAAGAAGTGGGCAGTAACCTATAATCTTCTACAGCCTGCACTCTGGTCCACCATAGAGCAACCTGCATTGTCCTCTCCAGACAAACTCTTTGTACTGAGACAACACAAGGTCATCTCCAGATATCGGCTCTTTTCCAGAGTCATGGACCTCTTTGTGATGGATAGTCCTTTGCATCAGGTCCAGAGATATCCCATTAGGAAATTATCTTGTGATGTAAAAGACAACATGCCTCCTCTCCCCATTCCCTGACAATATACACTTGCAGAGCGGAAAACAAAATAGCCCAATAAAACCTCCCACTCAGAAACAGAAACAATTGCAAACACTTGCAATAATTTATTCATGTTAGCAGTGAATAAATGTAGCCAGACAGGAAATGAAAAGTCTCCTGGGCAGTGAGGTAAGTTAGTAGGTTCAGATACTGGCTCTGTCTCTGGAGCAAACTGCCTTGTTCCCTGTTCTCCATGTTTCTTAGCCATACCTTCTTGAAAGTTCTTCCTGGTTCAATTTTCTTTTCTTTTTAAGATTGGTTATCCAGTCACACCTCCTCAGATACTGTGTCTCCTGAAGTGGGTGCTGGAGAGTGTGCTTCCTTTGGAGGTTACCTAGGATTCCCAGCAGGCTTTCAGCTAATGCTGTTTTGAGAGGTTGGAAGCTTTTATGGACCAGTTCTACAGTATAAAATTCCCTCAAATACTTAGTAGGTTTCCAGTCTATTTGGTAATAGTCAGTTCAAATAACCTTACTTAAAGTTCTTTTCTGGACACCTAGTAAAGTCTACCTAATGTGCCAGAATCTATTCAGCCCTTTTGTGTCTCCCTCATTTTAATGGGAACAACCCATGCACATGCGAAACAAAAAGCCCAAGTGACAGACCAGTATTAATCTGACACAATGTTGCTCCTGTACTGTGGCAGAAAGTCTAAATGGTAGTGCTTCGTGATAGATTCTAGGACTACAGTCTTAGTGCTGGTTCCTTACCAAGAGAAGCACGTGTAGTTTCCAGCACTGCTTACCAACTTTCTAATTCTTGCTCACATGCATCTTTTTAGTGTTATGTGTTACTCAAAGAGTAACCATACCATAACATGATACCTCTATCCAACTGCTTATCACAGTCCCCACAGACACAAGGCTGTCTCTGTTGTCACAAATGACAGTTTTACCAAAAAATGTCCTATGTGACATAATAAGTATCTTACCTTTATAGCCTGCAATATCTATTTTTTTTAACCACCCAACAGCTAGCATGAGTCAATGCCACATAGTCTAGGTTTGGGTTATATCAGAACACTACTTCCAGGTACCAATTGTTAATTTAGTTGGGGTCAAATCTAAGTTTCTAAATCAAAACTGAGTGGCTCAAACAAGAGCCATGTTTATTTTTAGTCTATAAAGCCATCAGTATGGGGGCCTCCCTGGTGGTGCAAGGGGTTAAGTCTCAGCACTATGAAGCTATCAGTAGCCACTGCAGCATGAGTTCAATCCCTGGCCAGGGAGCTTCCACATGGCGCAGCAGACCTCTCCTGCCTCACCCACTGCTCCCCTCAGCAGTGTATTTCAGCAGATCTGCCTGTTCCTCTCCCCACTCTGTCTCTAGTGAAACCTCTCACCACCACCCCCCACACACACCTCTGGCCTACACCCCAGTTCTTATATACATGAAATAAATAAATCTTAAAAAAACAATCAGTATGAATTGGAAGTTTTTACTCTATGAAGCAATCCAGGTGCCAAGTTAGTAGGACATGTGCCAACTGATCAGGTATAACTGAAGTTTCTACAGTGGCTGCCATGAACACTGAGCATAAGGAAAGATGAGAGAGAGAAGAGGGATATTGGGGAAGCATCTAGCGGAGTGGCTATGTACCCAGGAAGAAAGATTTGGCGGGAAAGCCTGCAGTCTACCATAGCTTTAGAGGATGAGATCAAAATCATTACATATACAAAAATAATATGATATGATATGATATGATAGTTTGCAGAGCTATAGGATATATGCTCAGATGACCTGTTACAAGTCTTACTAAGATATAACAGATTAATAAATCCATGTCTATACCCCAGAAAATTAGTCCTTGGATGTTACAAATAGTACTGCAGCATTTAAAAATGAAGCACTACTTAGCATGAGTATCCCAGGATTCTATGTTCTTGGGCACTAATAAAAGGTGGAACAGAAATAGCTTAATAAATCTCAAAATAATATCAGCAACTTTATTTGATTTTGAAAGAAGTAGTGTCTATTATAATCACAGAACAAAAAGAATGGAAAATGTGATATTTTAGCATCATTTTAGAAAACAGTGGGCTGGGATTCTTGTCATATGACCTAAAAACAAATTATTATGGTGACTTTTGCTAATATAACTCAAAAGGACTAATTAAAGCAACAAAATTCAAGATGATCTCTTTAGCTGTCTAAAGCTCTCAGATTTTTGGATTTAAGAACAAAAAGAAAAATCTTTGGTAAGATTGTGAGGCTTAATAATCATATTTTACTACATCAAAATAAAAACTTCAGCATAGATTTAAGAAATTAATTTAACTGCCATTATCTGCATTTTCATACATGTTGTCTTCCCTTCGCCCTTTAAATGACCAGTTCCCTCTGGCTCTGCTGAGATTCCTTTCACCAAAATAATCTTAACTATCTGCTTCTTCTGTCCTCTCCCAGAATCCATCCTATCTGCTAACTCCAGCTACAACTAGACGATCCCTCGTCTCCCAGTTCCAGCCAAAATCTTACAAGAATAGTCTTTGTTTCGCTCTGAACCTTAATTTCTGGTCTCTCTCCAGCTTTGCAAACATTTGCCTTCATTCACAGCACTCTCTAAATCTGCCTTTAAAAGGTCAGCAAAACTTCTATTTCCTTAAGCCCTGGATATACACTCTCATTCTCATCTTCCCCAATCTGTTAGCAACTTTATCATGGTCGATCTACTAATTACCAATTCATAACCATGACATGTCATTTTCTCTTTTTTACTCCTACTTTCTGATCACTTCTCATCATTATCTACTTGTGGATGCTGCTATTTCCCATGAATCTAAAAAGCTCATGTCTAGGTTTATGGGATGAAGAGTTTGGAGAAGGGGACAGCATTTACTGAAATGAGGAGTACTGAAAACAAGCTATAGGTTAGGTGACATAACTACATTGTAGGGTCATCAAGTTTGAGGTGTCCTACAAAGATCCATTAGAAGACCTCATTTGGGCCGATGGATCCAAGACACTTTAGTCCATAAGAGAGAAGTGGCCTGATGAATACATTTGTTAATCATCAAGGACCAGAAAGAAATGGAAGCAATGAGAAAGAACAGGATTGTCTGGGAAGAAGGAGCCACAAAAGAATTTAAGATGGCTGTTAAGGAAGCTACGGGGAAATGAGAATATTTGGGAGGTTTCTTTTATTTAGAAGTGAGATTTGAGAAGAACAGAATCCCAATGGATGGGGTGAGTGGTAAGATTTGAAGAAAACTCCTTTACCAATGTTATTTCAATTAATAAAGGATACAATTTTATAAAGAACCATAGAGAGAAAAGAAAGGAGGAAACTGGGAGCCCTATGGAGCATTAGAAATGGTTTCAGTGGTGGCCCTCCTTGGTGGTGCAAGGGGTTAAGTCTCAGCACTATGAAGCTATTGGCAGCCACTGCAGCACAAGTTCAATTCCCGTCCAGGGAGTTGACCCACATGGCGCAGTAGACCTCTCCTGTCTCGCCCACTGCTGCCCTCAGCAGTGTATTTCAGTCAATCTGCCTGTTCTGCTCCCCACTCCGTCTCTGGTGAATCCTCTTAGTCCCCTATACCTCTGGCTTACACACCCAGCTCTTGTATGAATAAATAAATCTTAAAAAAAAAATGGTACTGAGATACTGACTCAGTACCTATAAGCCTTCAACACAAAAATGACCAAAACTAAAGACTGTAAGAAATATGTTCGTATACTGTCTTAGCTCTATCTTAATAGTTTATATTATACAGAATATTTCAACTTACTGTAAAACTCTGGTGGTCAAGTCCCTTTAGAAAATGCCAAGTATGAGACTAGACTGAGTGTTCAGGAAGTGGCAGTAGTCTACATTGCATTCCTCGCATGTCTGTGGCCTATGACATCACTCCATCATAACACCCTGATTTGGCCAGGTTATCAACATCTAGCTAGAAAGCAACTTACCTGGATCCTATAAGACTAGGCTCATATAGAAACTTCTTTACTGAAAATTGTTTCATACTATCTCCTGGTCTTCTTGTACAGGTCAATAAGAATTAGTCATGTAAAACACATTTGAATGTACACTAGAAGTGAGCACACAAACATTACCATCTAATATTCATTTCTAGAAGTGTTACTCTTCCCTGACCACACTGTGCCTTTTGTTATCAAATAAAACAGTGTAACTCTTCCTGCTTTTTTGTTACAGTTCCAAACAGTTCACTGTTAACATGTTTTTGACATGTCATTTCTCCTTCTTATATTCTTTCCCCTTTTCAACAGTCTTACTTTAGACTTTTTTTCATTGTAAACGCTCTCAAATACTTTCAATGTGTAGAAAACATAAATAATATATACATAAGTGCATCAAGGAGATGTATGTGAAACTTAGGTCTGAGATGGGATTACCTAGCTCCAGCATCAAGACTTCAATATGGCGTCATTTCACAGATGGTAAGATTATTTGGATACAAAATGTGAAACTATATAAATGATAGCTGGTCTATTTTCAACCAGGCAAGAGCTATTCAACACAAAGACTAGATCATAATACACTGGAATGAATTTTCCTGATTTTTAGCAGCTCCCAACAGACATGAGTGCAATGAATACACACAGTTACTCTCCAGTGACTTCGGAGTCCATAGTTTCATAGAAGATAATTCATCATCACATAGTTCTATAGAAATCTTTTATATGCAGAAATAAAATAAAGTGCACTCCATTTGAGGACTCTCAAATCTGAATGCAGATAAAGATAGAGACCTTGCAAATTAAGCAGGCACAATCCATAGAGATATCTATTTAGGTACCAGGCCTTTAAAGAAAGCACTGAGATTTAAAAAAAAAAAAAAGTTGTTTGATTGCTGTTAAAAAAATGAAGACCTCGGGTTATGTCAATCGCCTCTTCAAAGCAGTATTATAATGTTCATTTTCCTTATATGTACATAGAGGACTCAGAGAAAGGGTACACCTCCTACTCTTTAAAAAAATGATTTCAAGGACTTCAGATAGTAAAGAGAGAAAAACTAATTGTATAAAGATAAAACCTCCAGAGGGTTTTTGTTGATATTGCCTTCATGGAAGAGAAGTTTAAGACACAGTGATTATTAAAACAGGAAAACTCATCCACGCTCTCATTAAAGTAGATAACAAAATGATTTTGCTTAGAGCAACAAATGTGAAATCTCTTAATTTTCTTCCTAAACCATGTGACTCTTTAGCAGCTTAGATAAAAGAAACAGTTAGAGCAGATGAACATCAGATCTCCCGTTAATGCAAAGTAAATTGAATTCTAGAGAATCTTGGTTCTTTCAAGTTGGCTGAGGGTGCCACAGTTCAATACAAAAACCATTATGCTTACTTACCACGCTACAAAGTCCTCCAAATCATTTAGAAGGGTTGAGCCTGAACGAATGGCCCCAAGCTTGCCTGCTTCATCGCCAATAAATCCAAACCCTCCTCAGACATTATTGAATTGTTCTGGCACTCATACACAGCACATAGCTCCTTTCTCCTCTCTTTTCAAATCATAGGGCTGCTTTTTCTCACCAGCTACTTTTCCTTCTCCTTTACCTGCAACACTCCTCATTCTGGCCACCAATGCTCACATCCCTAAGGACTTTGGGGCATACCCTGGGTACAGGCAGGTTACCCTACAATCAACAGAGGTCTGTTGGGGAAGACCCAGTAGGATATCCCTCTTCTCATTTCACACCTGGTAAACTCTCCACCAGGATGATTTAAGATGTCACTCCACACTGGGCACTCACACTCTGGGGCTGATTCTAGTGCCAGGAGAGTGGACATGCCTAGAGCACTTTAATTTCCAGTTACCCAAGCAAACCAACTCGAGAGATTGAAAAAGTAATCCAAACAGAGGATAACTCACAGCACATTTAAATTTAGTTCTGGGGACTGCTATAAATCCCTTCTATCATCAACCAAAGTATCATTATTCTAAAATTTAATTAAGCCTATGTCAGAGTCTTTAAGGGGACACCAAATGGGGTGGAAGTATATTGATTAGAATATAGTCCAGTTTGGATACAGGCCATCTCGAAACAGGAAATGAGCTACAGCTGGTAGGCTCCGTGGGCTGGGTCAACCTGGTACTAATAATGCACCTGCTTAAGACTGGCAGTTACATTTCCCTGAATTCCTCCTCCATGTAGTTTTGGGTTTGAGCCAGCTAATGAGATGAACTTGCATGAGTTTAAGGATGATTAGCTCTGCCCAGGATGGGGCTGGGGGTGTGTGGGGGAGTGGCTTGGGGCACAGGACCTTTAGTGCTAAAACTGGGAAAGTTGTGAGCAAACCAGGATGCTGGTCACCCTGAACTCAGACAGCAGAAGTAAAGCCAAGATCATTACTCTTGGAAGATGGTGGGTTCAGGGGGATGGTTTCTAGCAGGCCCCAGCTTGTGCTCTCTCCCCTGCTGTCCTGACTTCAGTTCCTCTAGCCCACCTCCAGCCCTGTCTTCTACTAGTCAACAGAGGCTGCCAGCCCAGCGCCAGGGGCTTGACATGAGCCCACAGAGGCAGTATTCCCTGAGGGGCAGGGGTTGCCACAGAGCTGACCACACGCCCTCCACATCCCTCCCTTTTGTGGTTCTACCTCAACTGGTATTCCTTAAATTCCCATAGATTCTGATGTGCCCAAAGGCACCAGCTATTCACACAGAGCTGGTTACTGTGTGGTAGACTTGCGCCTTCGAGACCTGCACTTCCCAGCTCCCCCCTACTTTGAATTAAACTCTGATTTCTATCTGTTCTGTTTAGAAAGCCCCAGCCAGAGAGCACAGTCAAGTCCAGAGAGACCCACTGACATCCCCTCATCCCACACCTGGGAACACTCCATCAGAAGGATATAAGGTTTTGCTCCATTCTGGGCTCTCACATGTTACTCCCATAATTTTTGCAGTGGCTCAGTTTCCTGAACTCTGACACATGGAATGTGGTACCAAATGATTCTGGGTCAGGAACCGGAAGCCCGTGTCATCCTATCAGGAACCTACTGACACACTCAGCAACAGAAAAGCAGGGTACAAGTACTGCTCTCCTCAGAGAGTTAATCCCATTGTCTCTTCTGCCACTGCTTTCCCCACCCCCTGTCCTGGATTTTATTTTTCATCATCAGCCACTCTCTTTTTCCATTTTAGCATTTATCACAATTTTGAAATGTAAATCTATTTGTGTGATTAATAATTTAATGTCTGGTCTTCCTTGCTACCCCATTGCAGGTTGGAATCATACTTGTGCTACCCAACACCATTTACAACATCTACCCAAAGACTACAAAATTCTTGGAACCTACTAGCTACATAATGAAACACAACACACAAATGAAATGAATAAAGGAATTGTGCTTTGGAGCCTAGGACTCTCATCAAGGAACACACACTTGTACATTTGTTTTTTAAGTAGGAACCACAACATACATCCATAGAAAAAGGAAATAAACGACTTTCCAACTCTAAACATTGAGACCCTTTTTACATTCCATCAGTAATATAACCCATGGCCAGGTAAATACTTGTCTCCTTTATTTCCCCCAACAAAGAGAATCAATTACAAACTTCTCTGTTAATCCCCTAAGTAAAATGTGAAGTCCATTAAAGACTAGAAGTTAGTAACCCTGGGATAGAGAGTAATGTTTATACTATTAAATGAATAATGGCTCCACATTGTCTTGAGGAGAATTTTTCTGGGTTGCCATTTGGTTTGTTTGTTAGCTGGTTTTAAATCATTTAATGGGTCAGGAAGATGCTAGGCTTGGCATGAATACTAATGTTCTAACAGGCTACTGGAGAAGCAGCCGGCTTCAGTAAAAGTTAGCACTAATTTGCTTTCTGGCTATTCACTTTGGGATTTTGCTTTCTAGAAAGTTTGGAAGTCATGGTAAAACTAACATCGACATGGGCTAAGTGGATTTCAAGAACTCTCTATTCCCTGGTCAGTAGGAAACTGTGTTAAACCCTACTCAGTTCTAACCTGCGAAGTACAGCTCCTGAGGTCAAACATTTCCTAAGTCCAGAGACTACTTCACTTCCAAAGCCAAGGAGGTTGCTCATTTTTATGACCAATCTTGATAATAACTCTCAGGTACCTTAGCCAACAGCGGTTTTCTCACTCTGCTCTGGCACTTGAGTGTCAGCCTTGTCTGCTGACATTTCCTTCTTCATCTGAAGTTCCAGAAAAGTCAGCAGCCCCTCAGTGATGACGGACGTCTAAGAATCTCAATCAAAGACGAAGTTCAGCAGTCGCCACGTGACTCCTCTACTAGGCACCACGTGAACACCTTTCCCAGAGACCAGCATCTCATGGGGAAGCAGACATTAATCCCTGACAGACCCTCCAAACACCACATCCATCTTCCAGGAGGGGAAATGGAGACCCATGCCAAGAAAGGGACAACAGAATCACTCTTTCAAAATAAAACAGGTGAATATAAAAGCAGGGCTTCTTCCTAGGCCATTCACACTTCCAGAAGGAAGCCCTCTGTGTTTTTGTTTCTACATATGTGACTGAAGCAGCACTGCGCTATAATGCTGTATTAGTGTCAGGTGTGCATCACGATAAACCAGCCTCTGCATTTAGGACATTAAACCCAATGCTAAAAGTGCCATATTGTATCCTTAACATAGAATTGGCCCTACCCCCTTTCCTTCTGCTAACCAGAACCCTACTTCACCCAAGTCACCTGGGGAGTGGAGGTACTGAACAAGTGTCGCAGTCAGTGGCAACTTGGCCCGGATTTCTTGCTTTTTTACCTGGACCCAGTACCTGGTCACCTTCACTAGACCAGTGAATCCTGGTCACACCTGCCTCAAGCAGTAAAATTCTGGACGGGGCAGATCCTCCACCGGTCTCTGCTCTGGACAGCTTGCCTCGCTTCAGCCAATCAGATGTTTCTGCTGGGGCTTTGGATGTTACAGGAGTAAAATAAACAAAGGCAAGGACAGTTGAGAAACATTCAGTACAAGAGCAAGGCGAGTCCTGGTAGGACTGTGAGGCTCCTGGGAGGAATTTAAGGTCCAGGGGGCAGCGTCCTGCCTAGATAATTCTAAGACATGACTTGTTTTTTGCCTGGGATCTGATCCTGTCTGTCCTTCCAAATGCCTCACCATTCATAGCTCCTGCTCTTCTTCCAAATCTGGTTCTCCAGCCTTCATCGCATTCAGAGATAATAAATTCCACTTCTCTTGGATTTTGCCAGAGCAGATTTGTGACTTCACAGTCTGGCACTTAGGGTGAGGCAGAAAACTCTTGTCGAAGAGATAAATGGAGTCGCGTGTTGGCTCAACTGCTTGATAGCTACGTGGCCCTGGGCAAGTCGTCGCCTTAGCTGGAACTCAGCTTCCTCATTCTACCATAAGAGCGCCCGGAAATAGATGGCGGCTGTCACTGCTCCGGAGTCATCATCATCTTTTGTTTAGATGCCTAAGATGATGTCGCTGAAGTTCCTAATACCTTCGATGAATTAATTCAATTTAACAAATTTATTGAACACACATTTTGTGTCAGGCAGCATGTCAAATGCTGGAAATACAACAACGAATAGATCAGTCATGGTTTCTGTCCTCTTGGGGCTTCTGAGGAAGACACAGCTACTGCCAGCCAGTTACCATGGAGCAGGGGACACATCGTGCTTGCTGGGGGACAGGGTGTGCTCAGAGCACATGGTAAGGGGAGCCCGGGAAACTGCTCCAGAAACTGTGACTTCTGAGATTTTCTGGCAAGAACCAGAGGATGAGATAGAGAGGGCGGGGAGACAAATTGTTCTAAACCTAAGAGCCAGCAGGGGCATCAAAGGCCAGAACGAACTGGGAGGAGGCTGCTGGGCTGAAGGGACAGTGCTGGCGATGTGAAGGTGCAAGTAGGGACCAAATCACACCGTGCAGGCCACACTCACATCTGCCTTTAAGCTCAGGACGGTTCAGAGATTCAGAGGCCTTAAGGAAGTGTTAACCTCTCCCTTCCTCCTTCCTATTCCTCCCTCCTTTCCTCTTTTCCTTCATAGAGGCAAGAAAGTAAGCAAATTTTTTAAAGAATGATTTGCAGCAACAAAGCTTACATGAAAGCATCTTTTCAAAGTTAACCAGAAAAAAGAAATTAAACTAAATTCCCTGTTTCTTGATTCTCTGTCTCCCTGAAGTTTCTCTAGGGGTCCCCGTTGACTCTGTGCCTTAGGGGATGCAGCCGGCCCTCGGCGCTAGGCCTTCAGCAGGTGAGAAGGAATACCTTTCTGCTCACCTAGCGTCCCCTTGGGTGATCTGATACAGATTTTCAAAAGTGGCCCACGGATGACAAAGGCACGAACAGGTAAGGAGACCCAAGGCTTCCTGGAGTACTTGCCCCAGAAGGACACATAACAAACCTCTTCCCACCTCAGAGCACCCACCTCTTCATCCTCAGAGCAAAGCAGAATTCTACTAGAGAAGTAAAGACAGTTTCAACAAGATTAATTTTGCCAGCTCCCCTGCACTATGATCTGTGGAAGGGTATGGCACCCCAAAACCAGCGTTGAGAGATTATAATCTTTATTCTCTCAACCAATCCCCACATCCTTAGGTTTCCTCATTACTCAGTTGTTTCCTATGACCAAGACAAGAGTTTCCCCATGTCTCTGAGAACATCCATACTCAGAACCACTTGGGTAGGGTCTGATCTTGCCCAGGGCTACAGCACAGCCCCTCCTTTTCCCAGGATTCGGCCCTAACAGCAATGTGCTGACATTTTTGATTTTTGGACTCCCACTGAGCCGACCATCCACAAATCTCTATGGTTTTTCCCACGTGTTGCAATTGAGCCACTACGCTCCCATCTCATGTACAGTTTGACTTTTGAACCCGAGTGCAGGACCCTCCATTTATCCCGATTAAATTTTATCTTGTTAGATTCAGGCTATTGTTCCAGCCTGTCGACATCATTTTAGATCTGGGCCCTGTCAGCTGTCTCCCTCTTTGCTTTATGTCATCTGCAAATTTGATCAGCGTGCTCTCCATGCTTTCATCTATGTCACAGAAGCGAAGGTTGGGTAGCACAGAGGCAAGGACACGGCACTCCTGGTCACTGGAGATGGCTCTCTGGGTTACCGGTGATCAATCAATCAGCATTCATCGAGAACTGTCTCCCAGCCAAGTTCCAGTTCGCTGAGCTCCATTACCTTCCAGCCCACATTTTCCCAGCAAGTCCATGGCAATATCAGGGGGTACTTCATCAAATGCCTTGCTGATATCCAGATACACTACACCAGACACCGTTTATCCAGTGGAAAAGAGAGACTGGGTGCAGAAAAATCTACAAGCACCACTGCAAACACTGATAAATCCAGTTTATGTAGAGCAGCTTTTCCAGGGACATAGAACTCTCTCATTCTGCTACCATATGAGCCCCCAAGAGCTGGGAATGTCTGTCTGTTTTGTTCATGGCCGTTTCTTTCTAGAGAAGTGGTTAATGATAGAAGACACTCAAATATTTATTAGATCACTTAATAAGCATACTTTGGGGTTAAGTTTAACCTAACAAATTCATAAAGCAAAATGACTATGGATTTCCAAATGGGGAAACAGTAAGATAGGATGCTGGATTCACTTCCTGTCACCTAGTAGCTGGCAAACAAGGGCCCCCAAGACAAATCAGGCTTACTACCTGGTTTTATAAAGATTTATCAGCACACAAACACATTCGTTTGCTAACGTATCATCTATTACCAGTCCTATACTATCGTGGCAGAAGCTGGTCAACAAAGTCGAATCTATTTACTATCTGGGTTGTATAGAAAGAAGTTGATCTCTGACATAGTGAATGAAGTCTACTCTTGATATCTAAGACCCTCCATAATGGAACTTCCTGCTAATTTTCTTACTGATTAAGATTAAACCTCTGGAAAATGATCCCTTAAAGTAGCGTGCCTATTATTTGTGCCTTTTTCTCACTGTTGGATATGACCAGAAAGACCTGTCTCCCTGTCTAGGTCTTTTTCAAAATGCACAGTTCGCATAAGAACTACATGCAAAGTAAACATAATTACGTAGCAACCCTTTGTTGAATTTCTATTACAGGCTGAGCACCCCATTAGGCAATAATTATCTTCACAATAGTAACACAGGTAGATAATATAAGGACCTTCTCTCTATTGACAAAACTGAGAAATTAAGCAACTTACCTAATGATTCATAGAGAACAGAGATTGTTGACTGAAATTTGAGGTAAGGTTTGTCAGAAGTTATAATTTGGTTTGTTTTTATTGATGGCATGTTCAGAAATAAGTCAGTTTACAGAGGTGGTAAATGGACAATTCTAACTATATAGAAATCTTGATCGGGGACTTAAAATAGAATCATTAATTTTAAAACTCTTCTATTGAAGCTTAAGTCATCCCAAGTCAATTTTGTTTTTGAAAAACCACTAATGAGCATGAATTTAAATAATAAAATCAATATAGAGACCATTCAGTTAAAAATCTGAGATAGCCACAGTAGTGCAATTGTACTTGTACTATCCTAAGTGTAAGTTTATTCATACCCAGCCCTAAATCATACTGCGCTCTTCACTCAGGCAGCTCCCATCCCATCTGCTGATGCACAGATGGGCTGGGCTGGGCTCACGAGTGTTCTTTCTGTGTTGTATGTAGCAGCAACAATGAGGAGCGGGTGTGTCTGTAAGGAGCTTAGCCTGTAACCTGTTCTCTCTCCCAGTATCCCTGGGCAGCAGGTAAGCAACTAGCATTATCTAATCATAGTTTCTATTTATGGCCCTCCACTTCAAATCACTTCTCTAGCCCAGGCTGGCTCTTTCCCTCCACTAATAACTAGATTTGAGCTTTCCCTTAAGATCATATTTCATCAGCTGCTGGCGCATCTCTTCTGCTGCTAATGCCACACTGATCTGCTTTGGCAAGCTTCCAGACCTTCTTTTATCACCTTAGGGGCTACATCCTAGCCAAGCTTTTCTCTCTACCCCTGACCTTTCCATATGCCCCTCTCCCCCACAAGCTCTAGCATCAACCCCCTGGCCAGATTTAATTTCTTATCCATGTCTATTCAAGCAGACACGGAAACGAAAATAGTATTTCCCTGGAAAGAGCTTTATTTCCCTTGGCCAAACTTAGCACAGCTTTCACCATCAGGAAGCATCTTCCAGGGTTAGACTGAATCCCTTGAGTGGACCTACAGAAACAGTGAGACAGATGTAGAGAAAAAGAAGAAGAGTCTTATGTGAAAGCACAGTTAAGATCTTCTGGGTATTATGTTAAATAAACACCACAGGGTAATGCGGTATTTATGGAAGGATAAGACCCAACCTTAAAGATGATGGAGCATCAGTGAAATTTAATTACTCGCTTAGGTCTCTGCTGTGCAAGAAGTGCCACATGACAACATAGGTGGCCTGATTTTTACAGTATTGCTTCTCTCTCCCCATGAGGGCGCTGCTAGAAACGGCTTGTGGATGAAAGTGAACACACACCACAAATGGCACCCACCCCTCCCCACACCAGTTCTCACTCAGCAAGAGGTATAATCTGTGTCAAACCCATGTACTCAGCCCCTGTGCTCCAGGAGGACTGACCAGGAGTGCAATTGTTAGGGGTGCTGATGCCAGGGCAGACCCATGCAGGGTCCAGAGTTCTCAGGAAACAAGAGGGAGGGTTCTCAAAGGAGTCCAGCAAAATCTGATCTTCCTTCTGCTGTGGCAGAATTGTGTGAAGGGGACTACACAGGATGGGTAAGGCAGGCAGAATTCTCTCTCTTCCTAACAGGGACGCTCCATAGAGCATTTTTAGAGTGTCAGGAAACCATGAGGTCTTTACTGGGCTCTTAGACTCTTTGGTTGAAAGTCTGGGAGTGCACAGTGTGGTATGCACACTTTCCTGATGGAGATGTCTGCCACCTCACTTGATGAGGGGTCCACAAGCAAGCTGGACATGATGCTAAAATCTGGATGGAGCCTGCCTGAGCTATCTAGATCAAATAAACATAGGTGTGCCTTCCACACTGCACGCACCCTGAACACCTCCTTGGGACAGAGCCTGGTGCTATTTGAGTGGATTCACAATGAAAGTGGTATTCTCTCTGCTTCTCCAAAACACAGGACAACCGTGTGATATATGGGTGGTTGCTAAGGTATAGTGTTTAGAGGACTTTCCCAAAAGAAAAGTATTACATTTCATTCTACAAATAGGTCAGGAATCGATCTCTTCCAGGAGCGAAGGACTATCTAGACAGTGTGATATTTCTTTGAAAATTCAAGTTTATGGAGTTAGGAAGCCAAGCTTTGTGTGCAGGACCAGTAAATTCAACATTCTGAACTATAGCCCCACCACCAAAACAAAACAAACAACAAAACCAAAAACCATGATGTAGGAAGATAGCTGAGCACTGCATCATTCACATCACTCAACTGGCCTCTTCTTCCTACAGCCCCTCGTCCCTAGAATTGCCTTCCTAATAATCCCTGAAAACGACAGCCATGCTTCCAGTGACCAAAGACCCTGGGAACAGTCTGTGATTCTTGTTCTTCTTAGCCCAGGCCTTACCTCAGACCACACCAGTCTCTATGCATTTCTGATCTACTACCTACTTACTTCTTGAGTGTTTCTCATTCCTCACCCAAGCTCCTGCCTTAGAAAACCAGACCCTTCCTGTGTTTATCCTGGTTGAAGCCATCTCCCTCTATCCAGTCTCCCTGTCTCTACTCTCTGTACCCAAGTCCTAAACACCCCACCACTTCCAATCACATAGAAAAATGACTTCTCTTAAATACAAATCTGATCATAGCATACTTCAACTTAGAATCCTTCAAAATCATTGTATAGCTAGAAAATAAAACCCAAGTATTTCTTTGGCTCCATTTTCCCTTGCAGCCTGAGAATCTAATTTGGACTTTTGAAAGGAGAACATAAATTGAATTTTTAAAACATTTCATGGACAATCAGGCACACTTTTAATATTAAACTTTTGATTTTGTGATAATTGTAGGTTCACACGCAGATTTTAGAAATACAACAAAGAGAGATCTTGAGTTCTTTATGTGGTTTCCCCAATGGTAATATCTTACAGAGCTAGAGCACCCTATCACAGCAAAGATGGCGACACTAACACAGTCAAGATGCAGAGCACCCTGTCACCATAAAGGCCCCATTCACTGCCTTTTATAATGATAAAACCCTTGTGCTGATCTCTGGCAACTACTGATACATTAATTCTACATTCTGACAACGTATTAATTTCGAGAGTGTCATATAAACAAAACCAAACAGAATGAAAACTTTTGGGATTTGTTTTTTTTCACAAAGCCTTAGTCCCTGGAGATTCATCTAAGCTGTTGTGTGTTATCAGCAGTTGGGTCCTTTTTATAGTTGAGATATGTTTCACAGACTGGATGTACCACAGTTTGGTTAAGCATCTATGTGGTAAAGGATAACTAGGTTGTTTCCACTTTAACTCCACTAAATAAAATTGTAGGTACATCATGGTACAATTGTGAATGCAAGTTCCGTATGGTAGTTGCATCTTTAGTTTTATAAGAAATTGTCAAACTGTTTTCCCCATTGCACTATTTAACAGAGAGATCAGTAATGTATGTGTCAATAGTTTCTCTACATCCTTGCTCACATTTGGAGTTGTCAGTATTTCTCTTTTAATCCTGCTATTCTAGTAGGCCTGTAGTGATATCTCACTGTAGTTTTTATTTGTATTTCCCTAGTGGAAAATGGTGAACATCTTTTCATGTCTTTGTTATTTTATATCCTCCTTGATAAAATGTCTGTTCATGTCTTTGCCCACTTTGTAATTGGATTATTTTCTCTTACTAATGAGGTTTGAGAGTTATTTATATATCCTAAATACAAATTCTTTATTGGATATGTGGTTTGCAATTATTTTCTACCAGACTGTAGCTTGTCGTTACATAGCAAAATTTCATTTGGAGAAGGTCTAATTTATTAATTTTCATTTTATGAATTGTGCTTTTAGTGCCACATGTATGGGTGCTTGACCTACCCTTAGATTCTAAAGATTTTTTCCTACTTTCTAAAAGTTTTATAGCCTTATATTTAAGTCCATGAGCTATCTTGAGTTCATTTTTCATGAGATGTGAGATTTAGATGAAGGGTCTTTTATTCGTTTTCTAGTCCCACTGCCCATGGATGTCCAATTGTTCTAGAGCCATTTATCGAGAACACTTAGCAGGTACTTTTAAATGGTGGTCTCTCCATTTGGTCTTCTCACTTGTCCCTTCTCGCTTGAGCCCTACCTTGTCTGGTTTCCATCATGCCTTGCCCCCTCACTTTTCACTCAGACCTCTAGAGGCTTGTCGCCTTTTACCAAGGTCACAGCCTCTGGGGTATCCCAACTGCTCAAGGAAAAATTAACAATACAGCCATGGGGCAGACAACAAATGGTGAAGAAAAGACACTCAATAGTTGCAACTAGAACTACCCTCTGTACTGGCTCAATTGTCTTCCCTTCCCCTCAGTTGTCTTGCTTTCAATAACCCTTATCTTAAAAAACTAAGGAAATATCACCATTGCTTAAATGTGACAACTCACTTGTAGAAACAGCATTTTTAATCTAAAGTGTCTGGATTTCCTTGTACTTGGTCCCCAATTTCACAGCACATCAGACTGTGTCCTGCCTCCTTGTGACTACATCATTTTAAGGCTACCATATTGAAAGAATTTGTCATGCTCAGATAGGTGGCTCATGTGAGAGACAAATACTTGTTTATGTGTTAATGGCAGAGACTACAGGAAAACACGGGGGCTCCCCTTGGCCTCTCCATTCCCTAAGATAGTATCTTTGGCACAGCTGTGCTCACTCGCAGAATATGGACCTCCCTGATGTCAAGTCATTAAGCCCACGTGTCTTTGAGGCAACATCACCACATCAGCGTGTCAAGGGCTATTCCTTCCCTGACAGATTCTTGAGGGAGACAGTTTAAGCTGAGACACCATGTAGACACAACAGCGTTATTTAGACAATCCCCTGGGAGTTCTTTGGCAACAGCATGATTCACTCCCTTGGGAGGTAAAAACCCGGCCTCTGAGGTCAATTCTGAATCAGTCTGTGATCATTGATGGTTGCATTTCTCTAAACCCTGGATGTGACAGAGCACAGAGCTGAAGTGCTCTTGTCTATGGGTCCATTTTAATGGGCCTGGGTGTCTCTGTCCCTGTCCACTCTTCTTCAATGTCACTGGCATCAATGAATTGGATCCTATTTTGCTGGAGGCACTTTAAGCAAATTGGACATTTTTTTAATAATAGAAAGCTGACAAATGAAATGTTTAAAAATAGGATGGTGCTGATTCTGAGGATCTAGCTGGAGCATCAGTGTGAAGAGAGCAATGACGTCTGCCAGGATTTTTAATGCTCCCTATAGCCTGAAACACCCTATGTCTATGCAATGGCGGCACCCTTTGCTATTTTCCAGCTATTCAGACTCTTCTTGAGGGCAACTCTGTGAAAGATTTTGTGGTGGCACACGCTGAGAGGAAGAGGAAGGTACTTACAGGAGATTGTTCCCAGCTTGAAATTTTCAGCCTTTTCAGACTCACACCTTCCTCAGTACTCACTTCTCCTATCAGACACACACACACAAACATATTTCTCTTCTTCTTCACGTCCTGCATATGTTAGTGCTCATAACAATTACCTGACATGTGCAAAGCCCTCTCAGGAACCCTCTTGTACAATATTTGTATGGCGTGAGTGAAATCTTGTACTGTTATTTAGCATTCCGGGCAGGAGTTCCATTTTCATCCACCTCCATGCTAAATTTCTCCATTAGGAGAGGCCATTTTAGCTTCTCTGCAATTGATAATATAAATTCAAGATACAAAGTTTTATCTGATTTGACTATCTGGTAAACGTTCGGTTTGTTTATTTAGTTTTCTTTATTTTATATTGCTCAAGCTTAAACAGCTTTGTTCAGAAGCTGGCTGGAAGCTCTCAGCACAATAGAGGTTCAGGGCCTAGGTGAGGGTCCTTCCCCAACCATCACTTGATTACACTTGATTACATTCCTTCAAAATTACATGACATATTTAGACTTGGATTTTCAGCAGTGACCTTCATGCAGTTTACACACATATTGAGTCTCAACAATGAACACCAGAAACTTAAATAATGCTGTAATTATGTAAGTTATGTTATTTGAAAGAAAAAAGCAAAAAACACATGAAGTGGAAATTTTGTGAACAAAAACTAGCAATCTTTGTTGCCCTTAAATGCACCTTTTAGCATTTATTAAGGAATCCTCCAAATTCACAATGACTTCATTTGCAGTGTTGCATCATAATATCTTGTAAAGGTGCCAAAAGCAATCATTAGGGGTCCAAATTTACATTTAAATCAATGCAGCTACCAATACAAATTATTTAACTTGTATTTTTTAAGGTATCCCACAGATAAAGCCTTCTCCAGTATAGAGTTGTCATTCATTAAGCTCAATAAAGACATGACCACCACTTACTATTCTCCCTGACCACTGCAAAGTTTCTCTTGACACAATACGACACCTCCCAACTTGCAAAGCACTAAAATTTGAAGACAAAGCAGGAGTCTTAGAATCAAGAAATTGTTGCATAATATTTACTATTCTGACTCCTCAGTGAAACTTCAGACACAGGTGTGAAAAAACACAACACCAATTAATTTGGGTAGACAATAAAGTACAGGAGGGGCCTCCTTGGTGGTGCAACAGGTTAATGAAGTAATCCACAGCACTATGAAGTAATCCACAGCCACTGCAGCACCAGTTCAATCCCCGGCCAGGGAGATTCCCACATGACACAGCAGACCTCTCCTGCCTCACCCGCTGCTCGCCTCAGCAATATATTTCAGTTGATCTGCCTGTTCTGCTCCCCACTCTGTCTCTGGTGAATCCTCTCACCATGCCACACCTCTGGCCTGCACCCCAGCTTGTATGCAAAAATAAATCTTAAAAAAAAACTTATTCTCCCCAAAAAAGAAATACATAGCAAATATGCATGTACAAGTGTGAGTACATACTTGAGAATAAGATTATTGACAATTATGTACCACCTTTTAGTTGGTAGATGTTTTTCAGTTATAAGTGCATATAATTTTAAAAAAATGAAACAAAAGATGTGTGATTATATGGGAATCACACTTCTCACAAGCTCTGTGCATTTATTTCTGTGGCTTCTGCTTCCTCAAGTATGAAATAACGATTGTTTAAAAAAAGAAAAACCTATCTGGAAGGCGCACTGAATTTGTAAAAGATCAGGTATAGAACAGGGCTCTCAACATAATAGGTACTCAGTAAACAATAGTTTGTCATAATATATATTTCCTCTTGCCAGTCTTTTATTTTCCTTTGATCGACTGTAAGAAACCTAATTTGATTTAAGATTGTGGCAAAATAGCCAACCATCTCTAAGTTAGAAACAACACATTTTAGGATGTATGTTTCACTGCCCAGGTGATCTAATTAAACCGAAATTGTCACTGGTGTATGAACAAAGCTTCACCCACGAACCATACTGAGGCAGCACCACTTCCCGTGTTGCATTTCTCAGCTCTCCACAGTTCCCCTAGGGGACCAGACAGATGAGGCAGGTGAGCAGTCCCAGAAGGACCAGAAAGTGCAGAGATAACGTCTGCTAACAGTGCCTCTCCCTATTCTGTGCCTCCTGTCAACAGACATTTGCTTCCCTATATGCAGGGCACCCTGAAATTATAGGACCAAAATTATAAAATAAATTAGGGCCAGCGTGTAGGAACATACTTACAAACACACTTCTGTATCTGCAGTGCTCCTTCTCTCTACTTGATATGTGAAAGGGTGCATCAGTCTATTCCTGTCTAAATTCAGTTTCTCCACCTGTGTTTTGATTCTTCTAGCATCCACCTCTCTGCTTATATTGCCCATTTGATTTTGCAAAAGTAGTGGCTACTTTTTACATTACTGCCTTTACCATATTAATCGTAATCATTTTAAGCGCCTGTCTGAAAAACCCCACATCTCTGGCATATGTGAGTCTGGTTCTGAAAATTATTTGTCTCTCCAACAGTATATTATCTTGCATCCTGACCTGCTTTGTGGGGTTGAAATGAGATTGAGAACCTGACTGGTGATGGGACCAGGTACTAAAGTGTGTGGGGATGACGTTCACCTGCTGCGGAGCTGGGTTATGTTAACACTCATTCTAATTACAGCCAACAGTGGCACCAGCTCCTCAGTGGGGTTATTCCTCCGCCCCTCTCAGCGTGGGGCCTTGCATGTGTAATCTTCTTCCTCAGACCATCACTGTGACTTGCAGATTTTTCCCACATAACCCACTGTCATAATTACTGGAAGTCTGTGTGGCATGTGGTAGTGACATTTGGGGGTCTGCTCCTCTTTCACCTTCTAATTTAGGTTTTGTCCTTAGTGAGGTCTGTGTTCTGAGGTGCGTAGAGTCTGTCCCCAGAGGCGGAGTGCCCCCAAATACTCTTTTAATCTCCTTCCCAGCTGTCTCATCCCTACTCTAATTCCTTGCCCCCCCTCCATAGGCTAGGCTTTTATTTATTTTCTCTCAGGTGAGGCAGGAAGACTGAACAGGAAGCAGTGGGACAGGGGTCCCTGCCCCGAGCTGAGGTAGGGTTTCACCATCTGCTGGGGAAGTCGTCCACCCTGGAGACTGGACCTGTGTTTGGGAGAAAGGTCCTAAGGTTTTACTCCTGCGACTGTCCCTTCCCATGCCTGCCCTGAAAAGCAGGGAGACACTGCCTTAGATGCTTCTGTGAGATACTGTTGGGTTCCTGAAGGAAAACCCTGGGAAATGGGGAGAAGTGAGGAGGGGGGCTTTTATGGCCGTTGCTGTTACAAACGTCTCACTGTCGTGCTAGTCCAGGCAGACGCTAGCAAGCTGCTGAAATTATCCTTTAAATTTTCCTACCTGGGGGCCTCCCTGGTGGCACAGCAGTTGAGCGCTGCTCTGTGGAGCTGTCAGCAGCGCGTGATGTGAGTTCAACGCCCAGCCGGGGAGATTCCCACATGGTGTGGCAGACCTCTCCTGCCTCGCCCGCTGCTCCCCTCAGCAGTGTACTTCTGATCTGCCTATTCTGCTCCCCACTCTGTCTCTGGTGAACCCTCTCACCACCCCAAGCTTCTGGCCTGTACCCCAGCTTGTATGTATAAATAAATAAATCTTTCAAAAAAAAAATTTCCTACCTGGTGATAGTCCCAGCGGCTTCTGCTCCAAGCCAGCAGATCTCCGTCAAGGTATCTCACCAGATTTCAGGTGTGACCTTACTTCTCTGATTGGTCCGACCAAGTCATTTGTTATCCTCTTGCACAGCTTTTCCTGGCTGTAAGGACAGGAGTAATGACTTCTAGGCTCTCAACGAAAGTCACAACCAGAAATCCCTTCCTCCGTGTTTTCAATCTTGTCCGCCATCCTGCTTCCTCACCCCAAACCACTAATTTGCAACCTTGACTGTGCCCTGGCATCAGCTGGGGGAGTTTTCAAGATGGCGGCTGCCTGGGCTCCACCGGAGCCTGCCTGGCTTAATTAGCCTGAGGCTGAGAACAAAAGCCCTAATGACCCTATACTTTCCACGTTAAAGTGATTAAAAAACAAAACAAACAAACAAACAAAAACACCTAAATCTGATCACATCAGCCATTTACTTAAAAACCCTCCAGGGACTTCCCATCGTTGTTTATTTCACATTAATGCGGTCTACAAAATTCTGTAGTCTGGCCCCTGCCTATCACCCCCCACCCTCCTCAGGTCAGCTCCCCATTCTGGCCCTCTTCCGATTCCTCAAGTGCCCTCTGCTCCCTCTCATTACCTTCATTCATTCCACAGATATTACCCACCATCTACAGGGTATAGGCACTGAGGAGGTATTGAATAGACAATACACTTGATAGATAGTGCCAGTCCATACGGAGTTTACATATTTTGTGGTTGAAAAGATAGACACTAAGCAAACAATGTGGTATCTCAGGACTAGATATAATTTTTTATTGTTAAGTTTAAGCACACTTGCATGGCAGCTTTCTCGAATATATTCATCATATATAACTGCAACTTTATACCCACGGATAGCAACTCATAATTTCTGCTTCCTCCAGACCCTGGCAACCACCATTCTCCTCCCTATTTCTATGAGTTTGACTATTTTAGATCCCTCATGTAAGTGGAATCAAACTGCATTTGTCCTGTGACTGGCTTATCCAACTTAGCATAACGTCGTCCCGATTCATTCACATTGTCACATTCGGTAACACTTCCTCCTTTGTAAGGCTGAACAATATCCCATTGTATGTATGTATATACCACATTTCTTTATTCATCATTAGATTGCGAATAAGCATTAAATTGTTTCCACATCTTGGCTATTGTGAATAATGCTGTGATGAATCCAGGGGTTGGGAAGTCTCTCTGAGATCTTGGTTTAAATAATCTGATATATACCCAGATGTTGTATCATATGGTGGTTCTACTTTTAGATTTTTTTTTAAATATATATATTTTATTGTTATTTATGTCTTTTACATTTTGTATTCCCCTTGGGTAGCCCACTGCCAATTCACCCGTGATCCATGATTTTTGATGAACCTTCATACTTTTTTTCAGAGTTGGTCCACCAATTTACATCCCCTGCAACAGTCAGCAAGGTTCCAATTGTTCCATATTGTCACCCTCCCTTGTTATCTTTTGTTGTTTTGATGATAGCCATTCTACTAGGTGTAAGGTGATTTCGCACATAATTTGCATTTCCCTGATTCTCAGTGATGTTGAATATCTTTTCACGTAGCCCCTTGGCCATTTGCTGTCTCCTTTGGAGAAATGTCTATTCAAGTCCTTTAATCATTTGTCAGTCAGGTCCTTTGTATTTTTTACTATTGCGTTGTAGGACTTCCTTTATATGTTTTGAATATCATACCCTTATTGGATATATGGTTTGCAAACACTTATTTTCAGCCTGTAGGTTGTCTTTTTACTCTGCTTATTTTGTTTTCTGTGAAGAACCTTTTTAGTTTGATTTAGTTCTACTTGTCTATTTTTACTTTCATTGCTTGTGTTTTTGCTGTCATGTCCTAGAAATCATTGCCAAGTCCAACGTCATAAAGCTTTGTAAATCAGGGTAAAAGAATAGAGCATGGTGAAGGTGGCGATGCTATTTTAAGTAGGAAGAACAGAGACGAACTCTCCAATAGGCTGACATTTAGCAGAAATCTAAATGAAGGAGGAAGCAAAACAGTCAGATTTTAGGGAATGATTGTTCAAATCAGAGAGAACAATAAATGCAAAGGCCTAGCAAGGAGGTCAGAGAGGCTGCAACAAAAGGAATGTGGCAGTGAGAAGTAGCATGTGAGATCATAGAGACCATCTTAGGGAGACCACTCACAAAGGTACTTGTAGGCAAAGGTAAGGATTTTAGATTTCATTCTAGGTGAGCTGGAGATACCAGATACTGGATCATTTTGAGCAATGCAGTGACATGTTCTAAGTTAGGTCTCAAAAATATCGCTCTGGCTATGGTGAAAATAACAGTCGCTAACCTATAAGAGGGCAAGAAAGGAAGAAGAAATTTGAGTTAACAGCCAAAATAATCCAGGTTCAACCTGATAACATCTAGAAGTTAGATTGGTGACAAAGAAGATGGTGCAGCATGGCCAGATTCTGGATATAGTTTGAAGAGATAATTTTCAGGTGCACTTAATGTGGTGTTTGAATTAAAAATAAAAGAGGGATTAAAAATTATTATATGGTTTGAAAACTAAGCAATAGTGTGACTGAAGTTAATTTTTATTGAATAGAGAATATTTTACTGAGATGGGGACAGGAAAAAATCTCTTGGGGACAAAACCAAGAGTTTAGATTTGTACAGACAACATCTCTGAGATGCTGAACAAACCACTAAAGGACAATTTGAACAGGGTTGTGAGATTTATGGTTCTGGAATTCAGGGCAGAGATCTACTTAGAGATAAAGGAAATGTTATATAGCACTTAATCATGATATTAAGCAGAGGTCAATTTGGGAGTGACTTTAAAGAACCAATACCACTAGGTCTGAACCATCCCTAGTATTGTGATAAGAATATGAGTTTGGGTCTCCCTGGTGGCGCAGCGGTTGAGCGCTGCGCTGTGGAGCTGTCGGCAGCCGGCGATGCGAGTTCGATGCCCAGCCGGGGAGATTTCCACATGGTGCAGAAGACCTCTCCTGCCTCGCCCGCTGCTCCCCTCAGCAGTGTATTTCTGATCTGCCTGTTCTGCTCCCCACTCTGTCTCTGGTGAACCCTCTCGCCACTCCACACCTCTGGCCTGTAACCCCAGCTTGTATGTATAAATAAATAAATCTTTTTTAAAAAAAAGAATATGAGTTTGGTGAAGAAAAGGACATCAGGAGGTAGCAATCAGTGAAAGAGATTAAAGAGTGTATGCCCTGACACCAAGTGAAGAAAAGCAAGAGGGAGAAAAGGAATATCAAGGTCAAATGCTGTACTTAGATAAAATAATAAAGGACTAGAATGACCACTGAATCGACCGAAGTGGAAGATAATGAGAACAGTATTAATTCTCTCAATGGGCAGCATAGAGTAGTGGACAATTGCCTTACTGGAGAAGATTTTTAAAAAATGAAGGAATTTGTATCTCTTGATTCTAAAGTTGTATGTATTGGGCTAATCCCCCTTCATGGGTAGTAATAATAAATAATAAACTCAGGATAAAATATAAAGTATGAAAAAAAGTATAGAAAAGCAGCCAAAAATCAGACAGAAACTAGAAAAGGTTTTGTCACTTATATGAGGACTACTCTGGGTAAAAGTCTCATTTCATCTGAAGATTTTCATTTCATCTGAAGTATGTCTCAGAGAGTACAGCGTAGGTCTGCAGGAACTCAAGCAGGAAGTCGTAGTGTTAGTAACCTGAGGTTTGAGAATGGAAGTTAGAACTTCCAAAGTTCTTCAAAAGTGAGGAGAAAGTGAGGAGCCACAGAAAGAAAGGGAGCCCCAATATCTGTATTTAAACTACCAAATCCTTGGCTAAGTCCTAACTATAAATATCTAGGTATATGCCATGGACTGAAAGGAAAGCAATGGTGGGACATAAAAGAACTAAGCAGAGACTCCAGTTGCCACCCACCAAGGAACGCAGAGTATGGTGTTGGAATCCAGCCCACTTAACTGGCAGCTGCAACAAAAATAAACACACTTCTGTGGATGATGATAGAACCACATATCCCTACTACGTATTGCCCATAATATCCAATATACTTTAAAAAATCACTAGACATGTGAGGAAACAGGAAAATATGACCTATGTTCAGTAGAAAAAGCAATCAATAGCAACTTATCCTGAAATGATTCAGATACTGGAACTATCAGGAAAGTGCTTGAAAGTCACTTTTATAAATATGTCCAAAATCTTAAATGAAAATATGGTCACAACAAATAAACAGATGTATGGGAATATAAAAAACAAATCAAATATTTAATTTAAAATAAAAAGTAGAGGGGCCTCCCTGGTGGCGCAAGGGGTTTAAGTCTCAGCACTATGAAGCTATCGCAGCCACTGCAGCACAAGTTTGATCCCTAGTCAGGGAGCTTCCCATATGGTGCAGCAGACCTCTCCTGACTCACCCATTGCTCCCCTCAGAAGTGCATTTCAGTGAATCCACCTGTTTTGCTCCCCACTCATCACCGGTGAATCCTCTTACCGCCCCCCACACACCTCTTGCTACACCCCAGCTCTTGTATGCCTAAATAAATAAATCTTAAAAGAAATTAAAAAGTAGAATACCTGAAATAAAAATGTGACTAGATCAGATTGCGTGCAAGCTAAAAAACAAAATGTCAGAGAACTTGAAAAGATAGCAATAGAAATGATCTAATTTAACAAAGCAAGACAAAAATTATGAACAAAACCTTAGTCACCTGTAAGACAATATGAAGTTGTCTAAGATACACGTAAAATTAGAATTCTAGGAGAAAAAGACATGGGAGGCAGAAAAAAATAATGACTGAAATTTTCCTAAATAGTACAGAGCACATTGATTCCTAGATCCAACATGTTCAGTAGACCCAGGGAAAGATAATGTGAAAGAAAACTATACCCAAGAACCATAATCAACTAGTTGAAAACAAAAAATAAAGAGAAAACTCTTTGGAATTCTATGCAGTCTGACCAAGCCTTAGACTGACCACTGACCTCCCTATTGCAAGAGAATTTATTTCATAAAACTTGGGATTGAAATTCTTTCTCTAGTCCTTTGAGATAAATCTTCTAGCCTTTTAGTAATTTTGCAGCCCAGGAGTGTCTGTCTCAAGGATTGGGAGCCAGCCCTTGGATATGTAACCATCATGAAAGAAAGCAGTAAGAGAAAAACTGCAACTTTTTCCTTACAGGAAAATAACAATGTGAATAATGGACAAAATCTTTCATTGGGAACAGTAGGGTCTAAAGAGAGCAGTATCTGGGGCCTCCCTGGTGGCGCAACAGGTTAAGTTGCACCATGAAGCTATCCAGAGCCACTGCAGCAAGAGTTCGATACTGGACCAGGGAGCTTCCCACATGGTGCAGCAGACCTCTCCTGTCTAGCCTGCTGCTCCCCTCAGCAGTGTATTTCAGTAGATCTGCCTGTTCTGCTCTCTATTCTGTCTCTGGTGAATCCGCTCAGCCCCTGCACCTCTGGCCTACACCCCAGCTCTGGTATGCATAAATAAATCTTTAAAAAAAAAGAAAGATAAATTCTAGAGATCAGCTGTGTACCATCATACTAGTAGTTCTTACTCTATTTGTTATATACTTAAAATTTTGTTAAGATGGTAGGTCTCATGTTAAATAATCTTACCACAATAAAAACACAAAAGGATAAAAACAATAGCTGCATGGATTGAAACACATAAAATAGGTTTTGATCCATTAATTCAAAATGATACTAAAAAAAAAAAAACAACAGCGGTCACCTAGGAAAGGCTAGAGAAGAACTCATTTTACTGAAATCAGGTAAGTAAAAGAGAATCAAATATTTTCCTGCTTTTCCAATAGGAAATAACCCTTCAAACCATTTATGCAAGCTTTAATAAAAGTATGAATCTAAGCAACAACTGTCAGAGCTGCCCACATCACAGAAAGATAACCCGATTGTGTCTACTTGAAGGAAGTATGTAACATCACCTCTGACATAGTCTAGCCAGAAATTTGAATCTGCATCTAATCGAACTTCTACATTTAACTAGCAATTTATAAGACATCCAGGAACAGAAATATATGTGAAGACAAAGGCCATGAATTCAAATAACCAAACACAAACTTGTATAAACTCTACAGGGTAAACAACTCAGTTTCTTCCATAAATGAGCTGCAAGGAAAAATAAGAGCAAGGAATTTTTTAAGAGATATCAAACAACTCCAAACAAAAGGATGTTATGTAGATCCTGGTTCAAACAAATTGCTAAACAGAATGACAAGACAATCAAGAAATTTTAAGCAGTGATATTTGATGGCAGTAAATCTTAATTGTCCTCATGTATAATTATGGTAATTCAATCATATTTTTAAACATCATTATCTCTTAGAATTCTTGTAATATCTATGGATTAAATGGTATAATACAGTGTTTAATATTTGCTTCAATTAAAATAATATGGCTCTAGAGTTTAAACATGACTGGCCTTGAGTGCCTATTTGCTGAGGTTGTGTGAAAGGCACATGACATTTATTATACTATTCTTTCTATCATTTTATATATTTATATTTTATAGTAAATTTCAAAATGAAGACAAACCAAATCCAACTTATAAAGCAAGAGAATTCTTTCCAAATCATATTTACTCTTATCTGCTTAAAAAGAAAGTTTTTTTTGATGCTTTAAAGTAGTTGCCTTATAAATCGTTCAATATTAAACACAGGGCAGGGGGAGAGGGATAAACAAATGTGAATTATGGGAACCTACACGAATGGAAATTGAACATAAATGAAGTATAACTGCTTCTGAAATGATAATTCTAGTGTATGGTAAGGTGGGATTGGATTAACAAATACCACCTCAGGATCAGAACTATTTTGCAAAGCAAAGTACGCTGGCAAACAAATATGTGAAAATTAGGAAAAGACAGACATAGGTAATTGTAACCCTGCTCCCAGCCTGTTTGTAAACACAGATACTATATTTTCACTGCTTCTCAGATTGTGGTCTAAACATTTGACATCTTTAATGTCTTTCAAAGATATTAAATGTTGCAGGCGTGTGAGAAAGGTCATATATCATTTCTGATTTGTTGTCAACATTGCTGGCACATCGGCATATGTGTACAACTCTCTTTAATAAACTGCCGGCTTCCTGTTTGTGATATGGCTCTCCCATTTTGAATAATTTATTGTGCCCCACTCTATTGGCACCACTTCTGAGAGATGTGTGTGGAAAGGGGCTTCTAATATATCATTAAAAAAAGTCAGAAGAAACTCGAAATCAAGACGTTGTTTTAAACAGCTTCTTCTCATTAGGGGGGAATCTTAGGAACCCAAAGTGAAAATGCCTCCCAGATCTACTGGTGAAGCAAAGAGGAGCCATGGATAGGGCACTGGCTGCCGATCACCCTTCTGAAGTTGATCCGCATACAGCCCGAGCTCTGAGAGCTAAGTCAAAGGTTCTCCTAGTTCTTATTTCTTATTTAACTTTCATTTTAGAAACAGAGTAAGAAATGAGGAGCCTTCCTAGTGGCATAGGATTTCAGTCTCAGTGCTATCACGGCCATGGCCTGAGTTCGATCCCAGGCAGGGAGCTGACCCACATATAGCGCAGCAGACTCTCCTGTCTCACTTGCTGCACCCCGTAGCGGTTTATTTCAGTAGATCTGCCTGTTCTGATCCCCACTCTGTCTCTGGTGAATCCTCTCACCCCCTGCACCTCTGGCCTACACCCCAGTGCTTCTACAAAATAAATATTTTTAAAAAGGGAGTAAGAAATGAATAAAAGGGCCTCCCCAGTGGTGCGGCGGTTTTGTGCTGCGCTGTGGAGCTGTCGGCAGTGGCGATGCGGGTTCGACGCCCAACCAGGGAGATTCCCACATGGTGCGGTAGACCTCTCCTGCCTCGCCCGCTGCTCCCCTCAGCAGTGTGTTTCTGGTCTGCCTGTTCTGCTCCCCACTCTGTCTCTGGTGAGCCCTCTCGCCGCCCCATGCCTCTGGCCTGTACCCCAGCTTGTATGCATAAATAAAATCTTTCAAAAAAAAAAAGAAATGGATAAAAACCTCTATCTTCACATCGTGAAGACAGAGGACTGTGCATTAGTTATCACTGCTGTGCACAGTGTACTGGGGTCTCATCTCAACTGGCTCCTGATCAAATCCACCCTCCTAGAGACAGATCCCCAACAACAAAGTAAGGCCAAGCAAGGACTTCTGATTGGAGACTGGCTCAATATAAGCTGCGAGCGATTTAGAGTTGTTGAAATGAGAGCTGGATAAATCAACGAGTGTTGCTCTCCCTGTCACTGTTCCACCTGGTAAAGATGCTATAGACCATTGGTTGTAAGAACTTGAAAGAACTTGGAAAATGCATTAGAGTTTTGAAACTTCTCTATGCAAAAGTATTTGTATTGACCCCATGTACCCATCAATGATTTAGAATACATTTCTGCATCTAGAGAAATCTTCAAATAGGTAACACCCAGGGTCACTGTCTGGTATAAGATACTATTTTCCTTTTGGAAAGAGTTTTAAAATAAAGAATGACTGAAAGTGATTTTAAATCATTCCATCCTACCCTCTCTATTTATAATCTGCCAAAATGGTGCGGATCCACTGTAGCTGAAATGATTTTGTAAGATTTTGGCTTGGTGTTCATGAGACAGTGACAAATCCACAAACAGTAACACGCTTTTCCCTCGGCATGAACATCAGGCAATTCTCTTTCTGGAATATTTTCAGCTCTTGTTGCCTGGTACGTCCCATGCTGCTCGTTCAAACCCATTGCCTTTCACATATCCTTTGAGACGCTCCTCTTCGTCGGAAGCCTCACCTGGCTTAGAGACATTACTCATCCCCCATCATCCAAACTCCCACAAAACTATATTTGCTGCACAGTTCCACATGGAGTTACACTCTGTCAGATGCTGTTAGTTTCTCTGTTTTGTATGTTTCATTTCTGAGAATAGACTGTCATATTCTAGATCATAGATACCTGGTTAAATTTCCTCCTGCTTTTCCATACTTAAATTAATGAACTTCTAAAATGGGTTCTTTGGTTGCTACCTTGTTTTCCCATGTCTTTGAGAAACAGTAACATCTCATTAAGGTAACTGAAAGGACAATCTTTTGAAAGAGAACTAAGAGTTGAGGAGTAAACGTGGCTCAATTTGCATCTATCCATGCAAATCTAGAGCATTATATTTTTAGGAGTAATGATTAAAGGAAATTATAAGACTAGATTAGAAAGTTGAAGACTGATGTGTCAAAATAGGTCGACACATTTGAACAAGGTTTATGACCTTTCAAATCATCTTGTAAAGCTGGAAAGAGTGGTTTTGCCAAAATTATTTCTAAAAATATCTCTTAAATATGTTTGGCTCAAGGAGTCATTTGAAAAACATATAGACTGAGTCAAATTCACTGCGACTGCAACTGTTTAGTGCCCACCCAGCTTGGCTTCACCTAAGTGGCCCATTGTCACCTTAAGAACGAAGGTTTTACTCGCCTTCGTTATGAATGTTTCCACTTGCTGTCGTATTAAACAAGGGGTCGGCACCACTGGAGAACAGAGAGTCGATTGTGAATTCTCAGCCTCACTGTCTAATTAGAGGTAGTGTATGAAATGCCTGCCTTAATTACTTTGGAGTCATTGGGGTATTTCATTAGTCTCAGTTTTTATCTTGTAACTTCATTCATAAAATATGTTTCTTATCAATTAGCTCCGCTGGGAGCAGATCACTGGGCTCATGCATCCTGCTCTCTGTGTGATCTCTCAGCCCTGAAGGAGAAGGTCAGAATTCCTCTACATAATAATACTTTCAATTCTATTACCACATTCAGAGCACCATGAAAGGAAATGAAAGAAAGGCGGACATAATGTTGCTTACAGGAGAAAATAGTGTCCTCAGCTTTTGCCAAGAATATAGGTAAAATTATTGTCTTCAAAGAAGTTAAGCAGCCAATGTGATTTGCGCATAAATTGATGATAGGTCCAGTATCTACTCTTCCTGGATCAATAGAAGCTCCCTGGAGATATTTTAGGAAGAGAAATAATAATACTCTCATTGAGTATGAAGTTTGATCAATACATATTCAATCAGAAGAGAGATACAGAGTTCATGCTAAAGGAAAAGATGGCTTCAGGGCAAAGAACACTAAATTCAAGGCAATGTGGCTGAGGAACATCAATGCAGGCAGGTAGCATCCCAGAGAATGTGCAGGACTGATGAGCCATGCGTACGGGAAGTTGTCCAGGGACGCAGGCTTTGGGAGATGCTCTATTAGCTCTTTGAGTCATTTAAACATTTAAACTCTGCAATAGGTTTTCTCCTATTTTAACTTCATTCTGATAAAACACTTATGATTACCACCTTCTAACTTTCTTTGCTACTGAGAAGGATTTAGCTCCAGTGTTGTGAGACCTGTCCACCACCTTGTATGACTTTACTTATGGCAAGTCCTTCACTGAGAGACAGAATTGAGTTTAGTTCTTCTTTTTTCTATATCTGCTTATTTAAAAATCATTTCCACAGGAGAGTTTGGAAATGAAGGGAGGAGCTGCTGAATCTCTGTGGCCTCTCTCAGCAGCACACCATCAGGTCCAAGCAGAAGGCTCTTCCTTCCTTCCTTGCTATAAACATACCCAAAAGTCCTCTTGTGATTGTCCAGGGCAAGACAAAAATTTTCAAGGAATGGAAATCCATCCAGGCTATGTTAGGAGTATTCAGATCCATGGCATCTAAGAAAATGGCTATCCGACCTCAGCACTTGTCATGTGTTAAATAACAAACAACCGCCAAGGGCAGTGGCTCAAGCACTCATCCCATTGCTTATGTGTCTGTGGCTTTGTTGCGGCTTGACTGGTCCAAGCGGGCTCAGCAGGGTGGCTCTGCTACCAGGTACAGCAACTGCGGTAACGAGTCCTCACGGCTGGTCGTGCCCAGGCACTTACTCCTTCAGCAGCAGACAAGCAGGATCAAGCTCTTCTCACTGCTTCAGCAAAGGCACAAGAGGAAGAGTAGAAACATTCAAGGTCGTTTACAACCTCAACTGCACTCAGGGCTGGCTCACTGTGAGCTCGCCCTCATTCGAACGGTCAGAGACAGCGGAGGAGCCAAATGCACTATCAAGGGAAAGGGAAACATGCCCTGCTCATTTAGTAGGAAGAACTGCAAAATGCCGTGCCAGTGCACTTGGATGCAGAGGAAGGCAGAGTCTGCGCCAACAGCGAATCGACCACATGTGGCCGTCAGCACAGCTGCAGAAACCCAGGCCTCGGCAGCAGCCGTAGCAGTTTTGCAAGCTATATTCAGTATCCTGTTCACCTTGATGCTTGCACAAATGTGCATATTTTCTTTTTCTTCTTCTTCAAAATTTCTCGAAAGGAAGAATCTGACTGGATGAGCTTGGCTGATCGAGGCTTCCTCTAGAGCTGGGAGTCCCCCAGTTCAATCTGGGGCAAATCCTCCCACAAGAGTAGGCAAGCAGAGAAGGTGGGCTCATGTGGACCCCACACAGTTTTCTTTAGGTTGCCATTGTCTTCGGTTGCCATTCCCTAGGTTTCTAGGTTTTTTGTTTGTTTGTTTGTTTGTTATTTTGGATTCTCTAAGGCGCAACTTCCCCTTGAGATACACACATCTTCTTTTCCTAAGATTTTTATATTCACAGAAGTTGTGAATATAACAGTTGTGAATTTCACAGTTACCCACAGATCACCTCCCCATGGCCAAAAAAATCACCTTGTTTTTATCTCAGCAATGTCTTAATTCTCTCTCCATGGAATGAATTATGTCTCCAGTCATTTGCATCCCTGACCCTGACTACCGATCCAGACCGATTTCAACTCTTACCTCATTAGCAGCTACCGCTGATCTTACAAAGGAGAGAGTAGCACAGTTTGGATGGCTCAGCTCTTCTTCTCTGCCCTTCGAGAGATACAAACAGAAATAAGTAGCTGGTAAGGTAGTGGCCCCATCTTTTCTCACATCATTTCTTTGAAGGAACAAATGTTTTCATCTTAAACTTCCACATTACTTAGAGAAAGCCTGTAATTCAAAAGAAAAATGAGGTCAAAATAAAAAATAAAGAAGAATATTTCCCCCTCCAAACAGTGTTTCTGTTGTTCAAATGTAAAATCACCCACAATACAGAGAACATTTGAATGTATGGATGGAGGGTGGAAATTATCTATCAAATAAGTTGGCAGAATACATTTCAATCTATTGTCATTATCTTGAATGAAATGGTACCATTTTAGCTGACAATTTACAGAGAGAGCAATGAGATGCAGGTCCTATTTAAGGCATGATTTTCCTTATGGAAAGACACCCGGGACACAGCAGAGGAACCCTAAGTGTGAGCTTCCCTCTGCCTGAGCCAATTATGGAAAACACAGACATAACCTAATGTCTAAGCACTAGGTACATGATATATTGTTATTTTGTTCAAGAGCCCTGAGGCAAAGGAAAAATCAAAATAATTTTTACAATAGCACCTGTTTGAAAATAAGCAATTTATTCCACCCTTAGAAAATATTTATGGATTTCAAATGGATGTCCTTGAATAAGGCCATTTCATTTCAGTTCTCCGCTGAGGTTAGGTTAGTTAGAGAAAACTCTAGACCAATTTCCTGATAATTTAATACATTTCCGACCCTTTTGTGAAAAAGCAGCCAACCAATAACTTTATTTACTAAACTTCATTCTTAATGATTCTGACTTAGTAGTTATACGAGCAACAGCTCATGCATCGTTTCGCCCTATTGAATTGAGAGGAATCACTTCCATGCAATAAAATAATTTGATTTCCATCAAGAAAATGTATTTCAAAAAAAAAACCCCAAGAGATTGAAGGAAACTATTACTTTTTATTACCCATATCATAATGTTCATCTTAATTACTGCTAAAGCAGGTTCACAGATGTAGTCTAATTGAATGTATAACTTTTTAATTGAAAAGGGGAAAAAGTATGAGATTTGAGTTCTAACAACAGAGTGGGATTCAAATTAAATCAGTTCCTTTCACAAAGCTTCCTTGGAAGAATTTAAGTTTTGAAAAATTCTCTCATTGTCAGGTATCAGTATTGCACAAATAAAGAATTTTTGAGCTGGGAAAAATGTCAACATTGTATTATCTAAAACAACCAGGCTTAGAGCCAGGTCAACATGATCGAACATTGTGCATAGTACTGCAAAACAGCTGAGATTACTCTTAACTCTACCTCTGACACTCTGACTTATCTCTAAGCAAAAGAGTTCACATTTGACATAAAGAATAAAAGATGGGGTCCCCATTAACTTATTTGAATAGACCAATGTCCATTCTGTCTTCATGAACTCTAGTAAGAGGGGCCCCTAACATTCACCCTGGATCAAGTCTCAATCAAAAGACTCCCTGGTAGAAGAGCAAGTTTCTAGGACCCAATGACAAAAGATGAACACACTGGCCCATTGAAATTCTGCTTCCTGGCAAGAAGAGGCATCAGAGGAAAAACTCAGCTCTGTTCCCTCACCTTTATCCTAAAAGAAGTAGTACAGATTCCTAGGAGTGAGTTCAAATTAGTTCTGAAGAAATGGGAATCAATTAAGGTCTCTGGGCCTTTCATTCTGTCCCTTATAACTCGAGCCTTAACCTTCTATTTATACTGGCAGACGGCAAATAATGATCCATCTATTTTTGGTAGCCAAAACTTCTAGTCATTCTAGAACAGATGGAGGAAAAGAACCTTCTTGTCGTATTACTCACTGTTATTATACCTTCCATCCATAATTGCAAAGTATTTCCTACATCTGTTTTCTTTTTCCACATGAAATTATTTGGTGTTTCCCTGATTCAACACAATGGAAACATGCAATGACTAGGTTTAGTGAAAGAACATCTGAGATTCTCTGGAATGAAAAAATATATATGTGTCGACGATAAAATGTTTTTGGATTAGTTTCGTGCTATCTGGATCTGCATATGGACATGGGACTTTTTTCAGACATCCCATTTTGCCACAACATCAATTAGCCTGACTCATCAAAGTCCCTCTTTATATTCCATATCTTGTATTCAACATGTTTCTATTTACGCACCGGAGAATACCACTCAAACTTCCTCTAAAAACAGTCTTTGAATACGTAGATGGTAATCACATACTTAGACAGCCAAGGAAGCCTTTCATGACTATTTTTAATATATCTATAACCACTTCAGATGTCTTTTTGGAAACCAGCTGTAGAATCAATGTGTGCAAAATGGCACCGTTCAGCCACGGCCACATATCGCCACCCATTTACTTCTTAAAGGCCAGGTTCTCCTCTCACGCCCAGGCAGAAGGCATAATATGACTTTAAGGGTGTCGGTTAGAATTCAAGGATGATTGTATTAGCATAAAGGAACATAAGCTGCTTTTTTTGAATGCAAACATGGTCCCTACACCAAGGATGTAAATTAGTATTACAATGAGAGCCGCCAGAAGGACAGAAGTTGGAAGTGTTCTCTTCTCTGAGCAGCAGGAGACTGTTCAGGTCCTGCTGTTTTGAAAACCTTTCTCCCCCCATGCAGGCTGCCCTGCTAAGAGAAATCCATTTGAATATTTTGGCAATCACAGAGTCCCCCACATAAATTATGGATACAGAAATGCAGAAGACAGTCTAACAAATGGAACACGGTGGAATCTGTTTTTCTGCCGCCATATGGTGTCGACAGAATGCCACTTTGTTTCTCTGGGAAACAGCTCATCATTAAAAAATAAATAGCATCTTTTCTGTGGGGAGAGAACCCAGTCATTATTTTGAAAAATAACAAACAGGAAACTCTGTCCTTTCATTTTACAATCTTTTTTTCCCCTTAGATTATTATTATTGTTGTACACATAGACTTTTTTTTTTCCAGGAAAACTCAGAATGGTTTGCACCTGGTTGGTGCACAGGAATGCAACATCATGTTTTCCTAGATTTGAGGAGCTAAGTCCAAGCATGATATCGTCCGTGAAAAATCAGGGCATTTCATGATGCATCTTCTTTCCTCTGGAAAAACTATTATTTCCACTTCAAATAGGGGCTGTAGTTATACTATGATTTCACGCTTAGAAATACAATGCATATAAACCATCCTGGTTTATGAAAAGTTTAACAATTTCCAAATTGAATTCAGATGACTATATTATTTGTGGAATAAAGTTGTTACTGGAATTCATCGTGCAATGGACTTGCTAACTTACCCTCTCATGGGCCCAGCAAAGTTTGAGCACATTCCATAATTAAAAGTAACGGTACCCATCCAGGCCTTTCTTCTTCCTAGGACCCTTCTCTGAGGCTGTCCTCATTTGCCCACAATAATCCTTCCTTGGAAGCAGCGATGTCATCCTTTTACAAATCAGGCTGCTGAAATTTTATCCGGAGTGCTATTTGTAAACAAATCACAGTATTTTCAAAACAGTATAATTCCCCAAGTGTTTTCTGAAACATTATGTTATTTGATGTTCAAATAGCACTGAGACAGGGGTGGGAAAGGTTATCATTTATTCTGTGCAAACAAAGAAACGGAAAGAGGGCATAAAATAAGCCCCAGAGATTAGTGCTGGGGTTGACTCCCAGGAGAGATCCCCACAGTGCTGTGAGGTGGGGGACAGAAGATGACCTGGGTCCCTTGGTGCAGCTCCCGTCCTCCCTTCAGTGAGAGTCTCTGACTAGGAACGAGATTGGCCTTGCTATTGATCACGCCTCACCTACCTGTTTCTTCCCATATCAAGCGAATATTTTAAGAGACAAGCGGGAGGTTAAATACCACAGAGCAAAAGAAAAGCACACATCAGTAAAGGTTACCTTGTGTTTCAAATGCAAATCTTTAAGAATCTGAAACCAGAATGATCTATTGCTATTCCGTGAACTCCGTGAAATGATATTTGGGTCAGAAGAATTGTTTGAGCTGATGAGAAGTTGTTTTTCATTATAGGATTTTAGAACAGTGCACAGAAACAAGTGATAGAATTAAAATATATTGTCCTGTTGGAACAATACAAACTACACAAACAGGTAAATAAGAAGAGCACAGATTCAGGTCCTCCTGTAGACCAGAAATTAAGAGCAGAAGAGGTGCTTGTCCTCTTCTCTCCAAACTGTCAACACTAAATTCTGTTCGGCAAAAGAAGGTTGAGTCTCTGCCAAATTTAAAGAGTCCTCACGGTCGCATCTGATTGAATTCATTTCTATCACTTCTAAAGAAAGCTCATTTAAAAATATGACTGATCTCACGGTGCATATGTTATTGTGTTTCTTTTATTCAACTCTTCCAAGCTTTGTCCTTTAATATTCTCTCAATTCATAGCTGGGATGGGAGTTTTGAAAATGAAGAAGCAGGAAAATATTTTATATAGGCCAGGTTCCAAGGCATATGTTTTGTTCCTTGTTACTGGAAACACTGTCCTTAAGACATTACATACACCTGGCATATAATTCTACAATATTGCTGACAGCTTGTCAATAGTGGCTGCTGATGGCTCTGTGGCATCCCGTGCATCCAGCCAATGTGCTAGAATGTGGAACACCACCAAAAGTAAAGATTATAGAAGTGGGCGAAGATAGCAAATCTATTGTCCAGCTCAGTATTGTTTGAAGGTTGTCCATTATCAATTGCATGGCATAGTGGACACATGTAAGATAACCACACGGATGGGGTGAGTGGATGGAGGATGGCTTTGGATTTTGTATCTGATGGAGAGTGAGGAAAGGCTATGTTTCATGTTACGATTAAATGAAAGCAAGTCACCAATCACCTGCACCAATTATCAGCACTGTATGGTTTTGAGTTTCAGCTCTAGAGGGAAAGATTTGAGGGAAAACATCTGGGGATTATGGTATAGGAAGAAGTCAGACTATGATTTAAGGTTGTTCCTTATGAAAAGAAAAAGAATTGAAGCTACTATTAATATCATTGATTAAAATTAAATGAAAATTTAGTTCCTTGATTGTAGTAGTTACTCCTCAAGTAACAATGGCCACATGGACCTAGTGCCACTGGTTGGCAAGGACAGGTAGAGACTATCCCCATCACAGGATGTTTTATGGAACAGCACTTTATAGCGAGCAAACATTGCCATGGAAGTATTTCATTCATTCAATAACTCCCTTCATTTAGTATGCTTTTCAAGGGGACCATCTTGTGCAGATGAGACATTTAAGTCTGACCCCCTTCCTAGCGCTTGCTCTTGGAGAGCTTAGTGAAAAAGAGGTCACAGGGAGTGAGGTTGTGCGGAACTGTTTCTATAAGGAACAAGCCTAAGGTATTATCTAGCTTTTAAGTGCTCAGTAAGTGGTTTAATTATACTAATAGTCATGCTCCCTGATTGTGTCCATAAATTTAGTTCTGTGTAGCAACTGTGGAATCATCTTTTCTCACATGTCAGGGGAGGGTTTCTCCCTTAATATTTGACTTGCTAATAACAACAATAGCCACTGCAAACATGAATGTTTACTGATTATTAAATACAAGTCAGGCGCAAATGTCTAGATTCAAGTTCTGCTTTTGCTATATAGTTCCCAGTGAGTTGTATGCCCTTGGAGTAGCTACTGCACCTCGCTAGCCCTCATTTTCCTAATATGTAAATGGGGATGATAACAGTCCTTGGGAGAAATAAATTAATGCTGCAGCCAAAGCTCTTACAACAGTAGCCAGTAGATGCTAAGAACTCATTAAATGTAAGCTGCTTTTTATTACGATTTTCCAGGCATTTTGATAAATATATCTGTTATGTTGATTCTTTTAACAACCCTATTAAAAATATGATACATGTACTTTATCTACATGTAATTATTTCATTCATCCAGTAGTTCTCTCTAATGAGTATGACTTTCATAGGAAGCATCATGCAGGTAAGAGATTTAGGTCTGACTTGCCTCCTAAGGCTTGCTCTTGATTTCCTAATATACGTATGTTATTGTTAACAATAACAATTTAACAATTGTTAAATTGTTTCCCATTTAACAATGGGAAAACAGAATGGAAAGCTTGAGTTTTTTCACTAATTTAACACAGGAGAAAAGAGGCAGTGAAAGGATTTGAACCAGGTACTGAGTTAGAGGCTGAGCCTCAACAAATGACCTCAATTGTGGCATCAAACTTGCGGGTTTATGATGGGAATTTTATGATATAATGCAGGTAAGCACTGGGCACATATATTTGCAATGATTACATTATTATTTAGCTAAGGCTCATTAAGTCGTGTTTTTCGATTTGATAGTAACTTCAGTGTTTTGTAGTGAGGGGGTGGTTACAGTGTGATGTGTGAAAGTCATAGCCAATGTTTAATATGACAGTGCATTTAGAGCCATGTAATAATGCACGTTTTATGGTTGATGTGCCCTTCTTCCCTCCAATCTCATTGGGCAACAATAACCACAAGACATTCTATTCAAACAAACCATAAGCAAGTATGGCGTGGGGGCACAAACAGCGTACCTCCTTTGAAACCATGAGCGGTGCTTCATGGAAGGGTCTCCAGTGGGATGAAGATGAGGGCTGTGCAGGGAGCTGTTCTAAGAAGTGGAACCGAAATAGATCTGTGAACGTCAGGAACTGTCTCCAGTCACGGTGTGGAAACTCCCCGCTGATGTGGTGTGGAACGACCTCAAAGGCGACGCTCCACAGACCACGATTTTCCAGCATCTTGTTCCGGCCCAAAGCAGCCCATGTGTCTTAACATAAAGCAACCTAAGTCGTTTTGGAAGGCACGGTGAGGGCGACAGTATTTTTTATTGCTCTGTTTCAGAAATGTGCTAAACTGTAACTCTGGATACTTAAGCTATTTCTGCATCAAATAACACCTGACCTTTGATAAGGCAAACTCTTTAGGAATCAAACTCAAATAAAAGAAGCTTAGTCTTAGTCACTGAGGAAATAAAAAAGCCAATGATGAAAGACCATTTGGAAATTTGGGTTGAGGCCATCAGATTGTTAGAGTGAGAAAAGATAAATCATCTTTTTGTAATATGTAACATTTTTCCTATAGTAAGGAGAGTGAATATATCAAATTTCACAATCAGCATAGAATGAGATTTAAAAAAGCACGGATTTTCTAAAGCACGGTAGTGGTTACTTATAGGCTGAAGAGAGTCATTAATGCATACTACGATATTATCATGATCTAAAAAAATGTGATTGGTCAAAATCATAGGTCAAAACAAGCTGACTGAATTTTAACTAAAAAAAAAAAAAAAAAATCAAAGTTATGGCTGCTCAGGGATCCCAAATTTAAATTTCAAAAATTCCCTTGGGAGGAATGGCTTAGAAAGAATGCAGATGGAAAATGAAGCAAAGCTTTAGCTGCCCACATGTCTACTATGCAATGCTGCATGACAAAATTTGATGTAATCTTGGGCATTGCTAAAAAGGTAAACTGTCCAGGTCAAAGGAGGTGATAGAATATTTCTGTGCTGGAGAAGATAGAATCTAAAGTTCAGGTATCTTATACACAGACAGTAGAAAATATTCAGATGATGAGAAGGTGCTTGGCTACAAAAGAAAATTTGTGAGAAAAATGAGGGAAGCTGGAACATCTGAGCAAGAAGTTACGTGAGCAAATTAAGTGGGCAAGAGGCGCCTGAAAGCAAGAGAAGTTCTATCAACTCAATAATAAGAATGAAAAGTGTGACATTTTTTATTATACTATTGCATTCTATCTCCCTGAAATTGTACAACCCACCTGAACATGACTTACTTCAGGGTCATTTTTTTTTCACCTTGTGTCACCTTGTGTCATAATTAGCTTCTGCAAGCCTCCTGTGAGTCTCCCCAGGCCAAGAATCCTGTCTCGTTTAACTCTCTCTATGTCCCACAGCAAATGGGACTAACCCAGGGAGGTCCTCAGTGACTATTTGTTGATCTCCTCCAACATGTCACTTTTTTTGCTATTAGGTTAAACACTGTTCACAGTCTGGAGGAGACGTCCTGTTTCAGCTTAGCTGTTCCTCCTGATCTTCCATATGGGCCATCAAGATGTGTTATCATTAGCAGCCTCTTAAAGGTTTAATTGGAGAAGTTAGGCATTTGGTATCAGGGGGCATAGAATTCAATGGAGTTTTGATATTCCAATATCTACCTTTCAAAACCAAAAAAAAAAAAATAGGAACGAAAAAGACTTCAGTGTAGCACAAGCTATAACTTAATTGGTAACACCTGCAGAGAGCAGGCGATCGTAGCTGTATGAGGAAGGTAAGGGGTATCGCAAGTCTCTCTGTTGTCATTCCCTGTACACACGTTCCTATTGAGCAGCCTACCTCTAACTGCTGGAGTCAGACCTGTTCAGGAAAATATCAAATAGAAAAGGATATTCTAATATTAACAGCACTTTCAGAAATGCAGTTGAAATTCTTAATAAAAACAACTTCATCTCTTTCCTTTCTTCCCCTCACAATTTAAGTTATAGAGGGTAAAAATTCAAATGAACATATCTTACCAAAATATTTATTCAAATAGGAATGTTAGTGATTTTCAGATGCTTGCCGGCAGAGTGGAAACAGGAAGATAAACGACTTTCTCACCCTATTCGGGAGTTATTGTTATCTTGCAGCCTGTGATGCTTCCTCATTATCTAGGGGTACACAAATCCAGTCAGTGCATAATTTGGGAACCAAAAGTAAAATAGTAAAACATTTCTCAAGATGCTTTCACCAGTTCACCATTTTTTAAAAAAAGAATTTAAATGCAAGAAAATAAGTATAACTCACATCGGCTCTTCACAGCATGAAAATTCCAAGCACAAAACTGCACGCATCGCATCTCCATGGGATGCTACCCACATTCTGGAAAGAGCAGGCTGGAATCCCAGCCTGGGACTTCTGTAGCAACAGAACTGCTGCCAGAGCTCAGTCACATTTTACAGATGGTCAAACTGAGGTCCAAGGAGGGCAGGCAACCGTAACTTCTCTCAGAGCCACCTGCAACGATTGTGCATTGACTGCCTTCTAGTCTTCTCAGCGATGAGCAAAATAATCACCTGTGCTGTTTACTTCCATTTTCATCAGTCAGCCAATCAAGTCTGAAATGAGTGCTTGCTTAATTATGCTCTCAGCCTTGTGCTCAGCTCTGTAGTGAAGAAGAGAGCGGTCTGCCCTCTAGGAAACCTGACTTAGACACACCGGAAAAAATTAGAGAACAGTACAGGACAGGATGCAATTAAGTGAGAAAACCTACAGGAGAGTGATTATGAGTGCTCTGAAGGGCTCAGAGGTGTGGCTCCGGCAAGGGGAGAAACTCCTGAAGAGAGGGTCCATTCTCTCCCCGCTTCATTTTGCCCTCTCTGCCTCTTCCTCGCCACATTGTGTAAGCCACCAGAGACACCATGTTGCCTCCGATATGGCGCCCCCTCTACAGCTACCAGCCTCAGCACTTGTTCTTTTCCATCCTGGCTCTGTGTTGACAGATACTCTTGGTAAAACCTGAAATCCCCTTCCTTTGGCCCATTTTAAGCCTCCACCCCCTCCCCTTGACTGTATTAACAGCCTCTCTCCCAGGTGCTTCCTCAGCCCCTCCCCCCTTGCCAGCCATTTCCTTCCTTTCACCAGAGTCCATCTTCTGGAATTGGGGCAGGCATGCTTTTGCCTGCTCCTGAACTAGTCTGTGGGGGGTCCCCATGGGTGTTTAAGAATGAAAGAATAATTCCTGAGGATGGTCTCAAGGAGGTGATACGACGAATTTCTCCTATCGTGCTAAATACAGCACTGTAAGCACAGGTCCAAATCCTCACAAGATAATATACTTATTTCAGTACCTATAGAGAACTTGAACCTTTACTCTAGCCTGACTCTCGAATAAAAAAAGTAATTTATTTTGCTCACTCAATAATTATTTTCCCCCTCCACATTTCTCTTTAGGGCATGCATTGGCCAATGTCCCTCATACCATCCTCATTACTGGACTCCCTGAATGTGAAGCTGCTAGAAAGAGAATTCTACAAAGGTGGAGGGGGGATAATTATTTAAAGCTGACACCCCTTTATGCCTTTATTTTTTCTAAACGCCTGTGTCACAGTAATTCAATTTATCATGTCCATTTTTCTCCAACAGAAGACACAGATCTGAAGTAAATGAATATGCTCTAGATAATATGGAAGGCAATGCAAATATGTAGTCAAACTTAGACCATTCCAAGACTAATATAACCAGAGATATAAAGTTTTAATTCAAAAGTTAACGATTCCTATATCACTTGTTATCTTCACCTGTCAACACTTCTGACAGCCTATTTTAATATTTGGTATTTTTTCATTCTTTATCTTGTAAAAAGAATTTTATCCCTTTCTCACTGTATTTCTCCACATAAAAAAAAGGTTAGACTAGAGTTTTAAATTTTTGGCAGGGAGGATGGTAACAATGGTTTCTATTGATAAAAAAAGTTCATAGTCTCATATGAAAGAACTGATTACAGGCAAAGCAGCAAATCATCAAAGTCAAATTTAAATTCATCTTAATTGATCAATAACAATTTCTTATTGGTTATCATGATTCTGAATGCCAGCTAATGGCTGAGAGCCCACATATCTGAAAATCAGTCAGTGAGTATCAATGATTTTCAAGTAATCATGTTTTCACAACTGAAGGTCAGCCAACCTCAATAACTATTTTGTTTTTGAAACTCTACCACCCCTGAACTACACAACCTGAATCCCAATACCAAGTCAAGTCTCTGGTTTGTTCAGTAGATATTACATGATTATAAGTAGATTTCCAATAAGAATACCATATTCATTCTTGCATTCACTGTTGTCCTCTTTCTAAAAAAAAAAAAAAATAATGCTACGTATAGGATGTCTCTACCTAAGCTTATCTGTGTAAAAGGTCCAAATATTTGCAGATGACCCCATAGAACAGAGTAACTTATGTACAGCAGGATAGCCTGACCTCTGCAAGGCTTATTGTGCCCAGAGAGAGTTAGTTATCATTTTGTAAATGAGAATCTGGTCCCCTGGCACACTGTGGTTAAGCTACGATAAATATCATGACTCTCCACGATCCTTTAGATGCTTTGAGCAAGCTTGTCTGCCATCTGCTGCCCACATGGCCTCCCCAGTTTCCCTGGTTCTTTCTCTTCTGCCCATATTCTTCCCCCAAATACATGCTATTCTTTCCCCTTCATGTCTACATGCCCAAACACTCCCTCTCCATAGCTCCTCTTCAGCTCCGAAACCAACAGGAAGGTATCAGGCCACAAGATCTCCTTGCCTCCTCTGAGCTCACTGTCCCAGTCAAAGCTTTTAGTTATTAATTTTCCAACGACATGAAGTATTACCTCGCTAGGAAATATTCAGACATTTGTTAATTCCCACCTGTAGTCTTTCTTACCCTCCCTTCCTTGAGTGCAACAGATGCGCCTTTCCCATTGCAGAAGCTGAATACATGCTAAGTGGATGAACAGCGAGGGAAGTTTCACAAAAAGCCCAAAGAAGTTGACAACAAGTGGCTCAGTTGTGACTATCCGATCTTGTCTGCTTTAATTTGTGCTCCAAATTGCCCTTGAACAATTTTCAAAATGTTCCTTCCACAATGGATGAATCATGAGTCCTAGAAGAAACAGCAGTTGAAGCAGTGCATTCACAGAGTGCATGGGATAAAGTTTTTAAATCTGCAGCTATTGGTAATTATCAATCATTTTTAAAAGACTATCCCTGTAGCTCCCAGGCTGCCAGAACTGTGTGCCTGAATATCCCGAAGGACGCCACGTATTCCTGCCGTCATCATGTTTGCGGACTCCCAAAAGCATGAAGGAGGCCTCGTGGAGCTTCGTTAAGATAACTAGCAGTCACCAGCACCAGACAAGGCAGGTAATGCCAATGGGCCATTTGTCCTCTCGGTTTGGAGGGCAAAGCGATCACAGTGTTTTTCATGACCACTTCCATGCGTATGTTAAACCGGAATTTTCATTAACATGCATACTACCTGCAGTTTCTCAAGACATAGAACCTGGTGCAAGAGCATAAGGAAACAAATCTGGGTAAGAGGGCCTGTGTCCGCCGGTGCTGTGATTTATAGGTTTCTCAGTGCCGCTATTACTGGAGCCAGGGGCTCCTGTGGTACCAGCCCTGCCCTGGCCCAGGTCAGTGCAGCTCCAGGGCTCCCGGAAAGTGTCCTCGCTTGGCTCCCGCTGGCACCCTGTCGCCCACCTCCTCCTCCGTGGAGATGTCTCCTGAGACTGGATTCTATTCCTTCCCCTCTCCACCTGTCTTCTCTGAGAGCTCATCTGCTTGCAGCACTTCCTCTCTCCCCAGGATGTAAATGACTCCCAAATCTATTTCTCTGCTTTGCATGTCTATCTCTCTACATCACAGGGTACTTACTGCATGCTGTTGGCAGGCAATCATTACTCAGTAAATACTTGCTGCCTGATTGTAGGATAAGATGGAAGTAATCTTCTTTCAGGTAAATGTATAAAGGGCTTTTCTGGGTCAAGATGGCCTTGCCCTTCCTAAACTCAAAACTAGAGAGAAAAGGAGGAAATTACTGCAGGTAATCTCCTTACAGGAAAGGACCAAGTGTGGCTCGGCGTCTGCTGTCTTTCCTTCCCAGCGCTGCCTTCCTGTCCTGGGGTTCCCCCTCACCCTCCATCTACATCCACGAGAGTCATGTTACCCTGAGATTCTCTCCGTAATGCCCAAGTGGGCATCTGACCCAGACCAGGCCAGCGACTCCCTTCCCTGGAATTTTGTAACGCGTGACTGGTGGGCTTTCTCTGCGCTTGTGTCAGAGATGGAAATGCTCACCTCTGGGATGCTCCCATCCTCAAGTCACTAACTCAACAAATATTTGCTCAGTCACTATTATCTCGGCACCATGCAGTGAACAACCAGAGGAACGGCCTTCCATGCTAGTCAAGGAAGACAGATGATAAATAAATAGGCAGTAAATACATAGAATGGCAGGCATGATAAGCCTGAAACCCACGGCTTAAGAAGCCACAAAGTCCGTACTCAGAGTAGGAAGGAGGGAAACAAGTTCCTTACAACCCAAGCCCATTTCGCATTCTTGTTTCGATGGTTTCCAGACATAAAAACAACAGCAGTCAGAGGAATAACAGGGATTCGAGAAGCCCAGCATGGCATCCAGTCAGACGGTGCTTCAGTCCCTCTGTGACCTGCCCTTTGAAATCAGTGCTAAACACTAGCCTGGCTTGGGCCTCCCTGGTGGCACGAGGGGTTAAGTCTCAGCACTGTGATGCTGTACGCAGCCACTGCAGCATGAGTTCGATCCCTGACCAGGGAGCTTCCCACATGGCGCAACAGACCTCTCCTGCCTCACCCGCTGCTCTCCTCAGCGGTGTATTTCAGTAGACCACCTGTTCTGCTCCCCACTCTCTCTCTGGTGAACCCTCTCACCACCCCATACCTCTGGCCTACACCCCAGTTCTTGCATGCATAAATACATAAATCTTTAAAAAAATAGATAAGCAAAAGGGCCTCCCTGGTGGCACAGCAGTTGAGCGTTGCGCTGTGGAGCTGTCAGCAGAGCGCGATGCGGGTTCGGCGCCCAGCCGGGGAGAGTCCCACATGGTGCGGCAGACCTCTCCTGCCTCACCCGCTGCTCCCCTCAGCAGTGTATTTCTGATCTGCCTGTTCTGCTCCCCACTCTTTCTCTGGTGGACCCTCTCGCCACCCCGTGCCTCTGACCTGTACCCCAGCTTGTGTATATGAATGGATAAACCTTTAAAAAAATAGATAAGCAAAACAAATTTAAAATAAAAACCCCACCAGCCTGGCTTTATAGATAAAGAGCCTGACTCATAGAGAAGTCACGACATCCGGCCAGTAGTCTCAGGGTAAGTGACCAAACCAGCATTCAGACCCAGGCTGCACACACTGGAGCCTTTGCTTTTACTGTCACCGCTCCATACCACCCTTGAGCGCCTTCCACGTCCAGAAACCATGTCCAGAAAACACATCTTAACTCAAGGATCTTGCAGCCAAGCATAGGAGGCAAACCCAATAGGGGACAAGTGTGGTACAGCGACTGTTGTTATGTTGCTGAATGTGGGCCTGCTGACTGCCCGATGCACAGAAGCCAAAGACCACACCACCAACGTTTCAAAAAAGAGCCATTTTAAGGGGAGTACCTGGCAGAGGACTGGAGGTGAGGCCCTCAAGTCTGTCTCCCCACAGATGGGACTTTGGGCAGTATTTATGAGACTGAAGAACAAACATAAAAAATGCAAATTGGGGGCCTCCCTGGTGGCGCAGTGATTAAGCACAGCGCTGTGGAGCTGTCAGCAAAGGTGACGCAAGTTCGATGCCCGGCCGGGGAGATTCCCACATGGCACAGCAGACCTCTCCTGCCTCGCCCGCTGCTCCCCTCAGCAGTGTATTTCGGTTCATCTTCCTGTTCTTCTCCCCACTCTGTCTCTGGTGAATCCTCTCGCCGCCCCATGCCTCTGGCCTGTATGCATAAATAAATCAATCTTTAAAAACAAAAAAGAAAATCAAGTTGGTAGTCTGATTGGTTGCTTCCTGCTAAATCCTGGTGCCACTGGACTTTGGACCCAGAAAGACAACAGACTGACCCCCTTCCTTCTGAATGCTGTCCATCTCACCAGGGTCAGGAGCCTTAGTTCCATCTCCCATGGCTATTTTCCATCTACACACTAAGATGTCACTTTGAGGACAGTGAACACTGCTCTGGGCCTCCACTCTGAGACACAACTTGTCAACTTATGAAAATTGTTTTTTTCTTATATAAAATGGGTAGGGGTATTCTTGCCCCCTCATTGCCAGTCCACCTTGCTGTTCCTGCAAGATAAGCAGAAATAGCATGTGACCATCATGATTTCTTTTTTTTAAGGTTGATTTATTTATGCATACAAGCTAGGGTATAGGCCAGAGCTGGCGGATGGGTGTGAGAGGATTCACCAGAGACAGAGTGAGAAGCAGAACAGGCGGATCAATCGAAATACACTGCTGAGGGGAGCAGCAGAGAGACAGGAGAGGTCTGCTGCGCCATGTGGGAATCTCCCTGGCTGGGGATCGAACTCATGCTGCAGTGGCTCTGGATAGCTTCATAGTGCTGAGACTTAACCTGTTGCGCCATCAGGGAGGCTCACCCATCATGATTTCAAGTACACACAAAAAGTCATATATGAGTAGAGAAAAATGTGTGTGGACTGGTCGTCTTGGCTCCATTTAACCTTCTGGAGTCACCTAAAGATCAAGACCACCTGTTTCCAGGCACAGCACCTGGCACCTGCTTCTTCTCCAACAGGCTGCATGGGGGAGAAGGTCCCTCAGGGTCAAATGCAGAAACTGCAGCCACGTCTGCGCCAGCCCTTGAACAAGCTCCCCTTGGTGTTTGCGGAAAGCACAAGAGACGAGGCAGCACGGATCCCGTTCTGCGCCTCCTGACCTCACGGTTCCTTACAACTGTCTCAGAAGAGGGAACGGGGGGCTGTCCTTTGGGCTTCTCCAGGCTAATGTACCAATACCCCCAGTGCTGGAAGATTTGTCACCCCAAATATGAACTCACTATCAAATGGAAAGATGCTTTTCTAACACTCTATAAATGTAAAACTATATTCTAAATGGCAAGGACTTTACAAGGAGTATGATGTGTTTTAATGCAATAGATTTCCATTAAATTGGCTGCCAATAGCTCAAAGGAAAGGGAAGTAGGAGTGTGCAGGGACCCGCATTCACTTCTTCCCCCTGTTCTTCCACTATTTGACCCTGTTTTCTGAGCTTCCTACCTGAAAAGCCCTGGTCAGGAATTTTGTCTCCCAGGGCCCAGGGCAGAGTGAACTCTTTCTGGAAGAATCCAAGGTCCATGGCCTGAGCAGCAGCCCACAGGGAGAAAGTGGGGGCAGCAAGAGGGGGCTGGGAAACTCAGCAGAAAAGTGGGTTAGGAAGGCGTCTTTAGAGTTCTCTTAGAAGCTAAAGTGCTTGGAAATTGAATGTCAAAGCCCGGCCAGGATTTTCTTCCCTAAGGGCACCTTTTCTCATCTGGAGAAATATTAAGTTCATTTCAACACTGCTCTCCTGGAATTCTCAATTGATATCATTTCAGGGAGCAGTGGCAAAGCCAGGGTAGGTCCCCTCCTCCACAAGGTCCTCCAGGCACCCCTCTGACCAGGAACGATTCATCTTGCCCTAGTCCCAAGAGGGGCCGCTACACTGTCTTCAGCCATCAAGGTGCTTCTACCTCCCATCAGGACCTCCATCCTTTGCTGGATTACAGAAATCTGATCATCAAGTACCTGGGCTCATTCCTCTAGGATCCCCCAGAGTATGGAAGAGTGGGAAGAGCAGGGGTTTGAAGTCATGCAGAGGTAGTTACAACTCTGGCCCTTACATCCAACAGGTGAGTGGCTGACTTAGGTTATTTAACTCCTCAGGGGTTTCCTTTCCTTTCCAGTACACCAGGAGGGGGAGTAATACATGTCTAGCCAAGTTGCTCTGATCAATAAAAGAAATAAAGCAACTCACATTTTTCAGGATTGCTTGGGTTGGGCTTCTTCTGAGCTCTTTGCCTACATTGCCACCTTTAGTCCTTACAAAAGAGGAAAGGTAAATCCAGCACTGCACTCCATTGTATAGATGTGGAAATGGAGGTTTTGAGAAGCTGAATGCATGTATAAGGTGCTTAGCCTGAAAGATACACAATAATCATCATAGGGGTCTCCCTGGTGGCACGACTGGTTTAGTCTCAGCACTATGAAGCTATCCAGAGCCACTGCAGCATGAGTTCGATCCCAGGCCAGGGAGCATCCCACATGGCACAACAGACCTCTCCTGTCTCGCCTGCTGCTTCCCTCAGCAGTGTATTTCAGTAGATCCACCTGTTCTGCTCCCCACTCTGTCTCTAGTGAATCCTCTCACCCCCCACACCTCTGGCCTAAACCCAGCTTATATGCATAAATAAATAAATCTTTAAAAAATAATCCTCATAACGGCAATGGTGTAAGGTGTACTGACTTGACAGAGAAGTGCTAGATAATAAACCTGTATTATGGAAGTCATAGTTTTTCAACTAAAGAAATGTTCCTGATTCTGAAGGGGCTTTGTCTGACTTTCATCAATTAATCCCTTCCAAAAAAAAATTGAATGGGACTCAAGCTAGGTGAATTCATGTGGATCACATGAAAAATGAGGCAGCAAGTGCCAGGGGCCAAGCTCTCAATCCGAGAGCAGTGACAGGGCAGTGGGGGGCCACAGCCTCGCATGTTTTAAGCTGGGTTACACCAGGCGTGGTTACATGCTTCTTCGTACATCACAGGTCTTATTAGCATATCAAGTATCCACCCAGGAGGTGTGTTTTAGTATGTCAATGAGTTCTCAGTCACTTGAACTTTAAGTCTTCTGCCTTCTGTATCTGCTTAGCCTTCAAATTTTAGCTGGTACTGCCTGAGTTAGAGCCCCAGCCAGGGAGCTTCCCACATGGCGCAGCAGACCTCTCCTGTCTCACCCGCTGCTCCCCTCAGCAGTGTATTTCAGTCAATCCCCCTGTTCTGCTCCCCAGAACAGGAGAATCTCTGGTGAATCCTCTTAACCCTGCACCTCTGGCCTACACTCCAGTTCTTCTATGCAAAAAGGAAGAAAAGAAAAGGAAAGGAGGAGAAAAAAAATTAGCTGTCCTGGTGCCATTGCCTGAATGCAGGAAGTCTCCGCAGGGTGGGGGTTGTGATTGGCGGGCTGGCATTTTATGGAATTCTGATTAGCCTGGGGACTCAATAACAGGAAGGTTAGGCAAGGAAGGTCTAGGTCCAAAAGATCTTATAACTTTATTTTACCTGTAGTTTGAAAGATGAAGTAACTCGCTGCAGCGGTTCAATCACTATGGCACCGAGCAGAGATGTAAACCTCAGTTCTTTGCCTTGGAGTCTTTGAGCTTAACCATTACTGACTCTCTAGAGATGGTAGTTTCACCTCTTAATATGTTTTGTTAAATCAAATTGACACCGTGGGGAGTTTTCCACTCAAACACATTAGCTATCTTATGGAGAAACGTAGGTTTCCAGTCCTAGACATAGTGAATTTCATTTCTTTATGAAAAGGACCTAAAAGAAAACAGCAAGAGGAAGCTGGGGTGAGAGGCCCAATGTCAATTGCTCAGCCCTTAAAACAAAGGCCAGCTCTCCCTCTCCATCATTTGGGAATGGAAGTCCACGACATACACTGTGGGCTTCTGAGTTACTAGAATCCCATTGCCATGATTTTTTTTAACATTTATTCATTGATGCATGCAAGCTGGGGTATAGGCCAGAGGTGTGGGGGGTGAGAGGATTCACCAGAGACAGAGTGGGGAGCAGAACAGGGAGATCTACTGAAATACACTGCTGAGGGGAGCAGCGGGAGAGGCAGGAGAGGTCTACTGCGCCATGTGGGAATCTCCCTGGCGGGGATCAAACTCGTGCTGCAGTGGCTCTGGATAGCTTCAGAGTGCTGCACTTAACCCATTGCACCAACAGGGATGCCCCCCCCATTGTCATGATTTTGAAAATGGATACAAAGTACTTCTGTAGCAGGTTTTATTGCCAAGACAATGGGAGTGACACAAACAACTTGTGAAATGGGTTAAGAATGAACCACTCACTTGCTGCTACATCATACCCTCAAGAGACCAGCACTGAGGAAGACTAGAGAGAAGCACAGAAGAAATATCTACAATGCATCCATAGGAGGCTCACCAATAAAATGCAATGTTGTGTCAGAAAGGCCAGTAACAACAAGTATCTGTGGGGTGTGGAGGAAAGGGACCCCTGCACATTGTCGTGAAGATGCAGATTGGCTGGTCCCTCTGCAAAACAATATGGAGCTTCCTCAAAATATTAAAAATAAATCTCTCATTAGTCAGCAATTCCACTCTTATGGCTTACTTTTAATACTGTCAGTTCTGGTTGGAAGTGTAAAGAATGAAACGGGGCTGAAAGAAAAGTTGCAGGGGAAATAGGAGGCCTTTAGAACCGAGAAGCTTTCCTTTCTCACAGAGGCCTTCCAGACTGAAGCCCCTTGGGAGCTGGCCCCAGGAAGGCCTGGAGCTTCCCCCTCCCCCCACACCCCTTGCTCCTGAATGGCCTGTGCACACTGACTGCTATCTGCTTTTCCTCCCAGCCACTGTCCCTTTTGCCAGATCCATTCCCCTCTCTGCCTCACCTCTCTGAGTTCTGAGGGTTTGTCTCTGCTCCCTCCAGGGCTGACTCAAAGCCTTAGCCCTGATCTTGCTGCCATATTAAAGGCTTAACTCCCCTGTCAGGGAGCAGGAGTGGGGAAACGCACTTGGGAAATTATCAGTACACAGTTCTGTTCAACTGCCAAGACACCACTGCTCCTGCCTGTGCTGTCTGTACACTGCTGGTCCCCAACACCAGGGGACCCCCTGGTGGTGAAGGGGACACCTACTCAGTGCAGAACTCTGGGGTAGACAAAAGAGGGATCACTCTCCTCTTGAAGTTTTCCTAGGAATGAAAGGCAGATGCTTAACTTAATGGTGCCAACAGTGCTTGCTGTATGTTCTCACTGCCTGTTGTGTGTGTGCATTTGTGTGTGTGTGTGTGTGTGTGTGTGTGTGTGTGTGTAATTCCAGGAGGCCAAATCCAGGTCTTTTGAAAGGTATCAAAAATCCGTGTCCACGCCAACCTGGGATCTAATTCCTGGCCCAGCCTCTCTGTTTAACAAAGCAAAGGGCTGCCAACCTCCCAGTCCTTTCCCTTTTCTTCAAGTTAAGCTTCCCTCCTGCCTTGGCTGTAGGTCGTGATCTTGGCTGCTCCCTGCTGATTGAAAAGGTTGACTCCTAGATCTATACGTGCCCAGCTTAATTCTAGAGGGACTGTCTGAAGTACTTCACCGTGGTTTAGTTTCCACGTCATTTATCACTGACATGGTCTCATGCATGAGAGTGCAAGGAGATTTAAGGAGCTGGCATTTGCTCACAAGGCCTCCCTTAGTGGATCGGTGCCTAACATGGTTACTTAACTCATTCTGCCACTGAAACAGAACTCTCTTCTCCAGGCACTTCTGTCTTCTGACAGAACAGCAAGCCCTTGGCAAGGGGAGCTTTACTCAGAACTCCTAAGTCTTTCCGGGCTGAACAGTGCATTACATCCACCAGGGGAGGTCACAACAGGTCTTTGCACTCCAAATCCCAGGTCTCAAAAGCACAAAAGAGGCTGGATTGTATGAACAAGTCACCTCTGAATGACCAAGAAATCCTCTGATGCCACAGAGAAGACAAATCAAGGTCAATGTCGCAGTGGATTTTGCTTATTCTATTTATTTTCATTCTTGAAATCCACCATTTTTGTTCCTCTATTAAAACCTAGAAAGGGCCTCGCTGGTGGCCTAGGGGTTAAGTCTCAGCACTATCACCGCAATGGCCTGGTTCAATTTCTAGCCAGGGAGCTGACCCACATGGCGCAGCAGACCTCTTCTGTCTTGCCTGCTGCTCCCCTCAACAGTGTACTTCAGTGAATCTGCCTGTTCTGCTCCCCTCTCTCTCTCTCTGGTGAACCCTCTCACCCCTACACCTCTGTCCTGGACTCCAGTTCTTCTATGCAAACATAAATTTAAAAAATTAATTTTAAAAAACTTAAATAAAATCAAGCATAAAATTTTAATGATTATCCAAAGGGTTTTACTGGATTCATCATTCTAGAAATAGAAAATTCTAGTTTCACAAAAGCAAGCCCCTAAGGAGCAGAAATATCCAGTAAGGGGGTCACTACTTAGGCTTCTACAATTGTAAATGAAATTTCTAAATCAGAAGTCACACAGATTCAACATTTTCTCCAGAAATGCAGAAACTCTATTCTAAAATTGTATTTTCTGTTCAGTCAACAGAACGTTCTCTCATAGGTTCTACCTGCCCCTTTCTGAGTTTGAAAGACCATGTGCAGGTGCTCCAAGCATTTACCCCGACAAATACATGCACACACACATATACAAACATGCACATGTGCACACACACACATCCACTAACCATGCATGTACCTATGCCCAAATATGCCATACACATATACACAAAGGACACACATACTGCTCCTAAATTAGAAAGCAGATCCAATAAAGCTGCATTTTTACCCTACTTTCCACATACTACCACATACACATGCACACATGTATACACATCTATACTCCCAAGCAGAAAGCAGTCAAACAAAGCTGTATTTTACCCTATTCTCCCATAGACCACCGCACACACACACAAGGTTTCTGATACATGATATAATGCATTGCCTCCATTAAACAGATTTATTTGAACATCAGTGTCTTCTGAAATTATGATTAGCCATTGAAAGTGAGCAGCTCTCTGGAAGGACATGTATTAAACTGCCATGACTTCTGCGTATACCCTAGAGATAAAGTTTCTGTGACATTTATATGATATTACACTTACTAAATTATTTTTAAATCTTTGACGATTGTAAGTGAAGATATATCCCATTTTGTCTGTTTCTAAGCTACCGAAAAAGGAAAATGAGTCACAATTCAATTCTGCCCATATTTCTAAAATTCGGGTTTCTTCCTGTTTCACTGTGGAGCTGCTCACTTGTTTCTTTTCTGTGTAAATATGTGCTTTCTCCAGTTCTATAAAACAAAACCTACTGGTGGGCTAAACAGGTAGCCCTTTGTTAAATCAATTTAAAATTTCTAAAAAGTAGAAATGTCTATAATAAGGTCTTTCTCTTACCTCAGTTTGGAATTAGTGATAAAATTCCATGATGTTAAGTAATTTCTCCTTGCTAAGATGGAAATTCACCTAGAAGATATAATATAAGGAATCCTTGTCTGGCCTTACCCCTCTGAGATATGTTTGTGTGGCATCTTTTACTACATGACAGATGTTATATGGAGCAAACATAAGCGAATAAATGAGTCCATAATGTGAGCAGTACATGAAGGGCCTGACCATCCATGAGGGCCTTGTTCACTCTAGGGAAAACAGAAGGAGGAGGGGGAGGTAGGATGATGTAAAAAAATCATTGATTTTCTTCTTTGCCTGTTGACCATATTCAAATCTGCTGCCCAGTCATAAAAGGAGGGTTGTCATAAGATTTCTGTGATGCTGCCAAATCAAAATTGCACCGAAGTCAAACAGAGTCAACCACATTATGAAGATTTTATTTAAGACTATTGCAATAGGGGAGAGAGATTGAGCCCAACTGCACAGAAATGAAATTATTCAATGTTAAAAAGAAGGACATATTTAAGCACTGGGATGAGCTAGCAGAAATGTACCAGAGGACTTGAGGGGAGAGGTTGGTCAGTATAATTAAGCATCTGTTTTTTACTAGCTATCCCTGATCAAAGTTAAGCTCCTGCCCTCCTACAGAAACTGAAGATAACCATTCATGATGGTTACATATCCAAGGGATGGCTCCCAATCCTAGAGACAGACACTCCTGGGCTGCAAAATTACTATGAGGCTAGAAGACTTATCTCAAAGGATTAGAGAAAGAATTTCAATCCCAAGTTTTATGAAATAAATGCTCTTGCAACAGGGAGGTAAGTGGTCAGTCTAAGGATTGGTCAGACTGCATAGAATTCTAAAGTCATGGTAATTGATATATAGTAGTATTGGTAAGCATATAGTGAATCTTTAATATGTTCTACATTTATTACAAGCACTACTTCATTGAACAGCAATACTTAATTTTCCCCATGTGCAGATGAGGAAATTGAAGCACAGAGAGTCTAGGTTACCTGCCCAACATTATATAGATCCCAGGCAGTCTGACTTTGGACTCTACAACCTCAATTACTTTATGTGCCTCTTCACTGCTGTGATGAGCACCTAGATGTCTGACCTTGAAAAGAATCCTGTATCAAAAAGATGTGGTATATATACAATAGAATACTACTCAGTGATCAAAAAAGACAAACTCATACCATTTGCAGGAACATGGATGGAGCTAAAAAGGGTGATACACAGTGAAATAAGTCAGAAGGACAAAGAGAAATATTTGGATGGTTTCACTTATATGTGGACTATTGAGAAATCAAACAAAGGATCAGGAAAAAGACAGTATTTGCAAGCTGATGATAGATCTGAGACATACAGCAGGGCAAGGGGAGTGAGAAGGGTCAAAATAGGGGAGAGAAGAGCACCAGGGACTGTGGTAATGGATCACAGATGCTGTGGTGGTGGGAGAACTACAGGGACTACACATGAGGGGAGAAATCAAATACTGCAAAAATTTAAGAACAATGTAAGAAAGTAAATTAAATTTAAAAAGAAAAAAATAAGAATAAATAAAAAGGGCCTCCCTTGTGGCGCAACGGGTTAAGCTGCAGCACTATGAAGCTATCCTCAGCCACTGCAGCACCAGTTTGACCCCAGGCCAGGGAGCTTCCCATGTGGCGCAGCAGACCTCTCCTGTCTCGCCTGCTGCTCCCCTCAGCAGTGTATTTCAGTCCATCTGCCTGTTCTGCTCCCCACTGTTTCTGGTGAATCCTCTCACACACACCCCCCACACCTTTGGCTTATACCCCAGCTTGTATGCAATAAATAAATAAATCTTAAAAAAGAAAAGAATAAAAAGTTACTTGTGATGATGCTCTAGGGCAAACCACAGTGATTGACACCCTTGTACACCTCCTTCCCCTTGAGTGTAGGCAGAACTTGACACTACTTCTAGAGGAGAGATTATGCCAAAGTTGATGGTGGCCGCCATGATTGCATTATGTTCTGTAAGGCTCCATCTTGGAAACTTGGCCTGAGAAATTCTTCTGCTGGATTTGAAGAACTGAGATGCCATGAGGGACCTATGACAGGACCACATGCTGGGAACTTTGGGAAGTCTCTAGAACTAAAAGTCGCCCCTGGGTGACAAACAGCCAGAGAACGGGGTCCTAAGTCCCAGTTCTGGTCTGAATTCTACCAAGAAACCACATGAACTTAGAAGAGAACCTTAAGTTTCAGAGAACAGCCTGGCCAACACCTGGACTGCAGTCTTGGGGTGTTCAGCAGAGGACCAGGCAGGTCACTGAGTTTGTGGTAATTTGTTGACATTCTGATTTTCCTGCTCACTGTTCCAGCTCTCATTTACTGCAACACCTTCCTAATCACTCTTTCAGCCTCTAGTTTTGTTCTCCTCCAATTTTGTCTGCCATATGTATTTCTTCAATGTCAAGAATAGTAATAGCACCTAAAAATCCATAGAATGAAGCCCAAACTCCTCGGCATATTGTAAAATACACTCCCCAGTTCAGTTCCCAAAACCCGCTTTCCTAATCTCTTGCCAACTCCTTCACAGGCTATTCATTCATCAGTCCTTTCAACTAAAATATAGTTACCTAATGCCTATATTTTACCAGAAATTGTTCTAGGCACAATGCATATAAGGCCTAAATAATGAAATCGCATCTAAAATAGGTCTCTGATGTAGTCAGACAGACAGACAACTTAATCAACTAAGAATATCCAATATAATAGATGGCTTGATGATATCAAAGGGTAAAATTCTAATTCCCTCTCTTCCTGTTCTAATTCCCTCTCTTCCTAAGTCAACTTTTATCTCTCAATTTCAGTGTTCTCACTCATAAATATTAGAAATAACACCTAGTCTCTTGTAGCATCATCAAGAGGGCTGGAACTTAATGATATAAAGTTATTTCCATAATGCTGAATAGAGAATGAAAATTGAATAAATATTAGTTACATTTTGACATTGAGTTTGTGTTTGACACACACTGAAGGTGGGAAGGACAAGGATCAGGGAGGGGTGGCAAGGCAGAGTGATCACAGGCAGTGAGTCTTGGGGTGAGAATGAAAGGCTGATAGGACTTAGACCCGAAGATGGGAACTTTCCAGGGGAGGACAATGCATGAGAAAACACAGGTACCCGAGACAGCAAAGCATGCTATAGACACAGTAGACAGGTTGATCTGAAAATTAAGAAAAGGTGCATATGAGAGAATTGATTCAAATCCCTCTCATTAACTGTCCCAACACCCATCTTTATTTCTCCACAAGAGAAGAAGAAAAATCTACTTATCTGGCACTTATTATGTGCCAGACATCATTCTAGGTGCTTTACATTTACAAATTTACTGAATCCTGTCCAATGAGACAGTACTACTAATATCCGTATTTTGCAGATGAGGAAAGTGATGCCAAGAAGGTTTTTCATCAAGGTTGTGTAACTGGTAATCTATAGATCTAGATTTGAGCCCTTTACTCCAGTGTGTGCACAGACATTCCCAAACTCCCCCAAATTAACACAAATAACATACAAGCAAAGAAGAAAATTGGGAAAATGACTGGGTAAACAACATCATTAAAGCTTACCTACTTTATTCTTTTTATCACAAATGAGAAAAATGAAACTCAGAGAGGTAAAAGGATGCTCCCTTCATAGTGAAAATAGTAGTTTCAAGGCTGGTATCCAAACATCTCTTCAGCAGCATAACGGAACTTACACTGTGTCAGTGAATGCATGTATTTGAATGCGATACATATACACACACATGTGTTTACAAATATGTATGTGTATCTGCATGCATGTGGGAGGATTCTTTTAGTAGAGTGAGTAGTTTGGAAGATTTTTTGTTCCATGAAAATATGAAAAATTTCATATTTAACATCAATTAGCTATTGATCAATTGGCCTTCCAGCTGAAATACCGATCAGCTTTCCTGTTGCAAACATTGAGAAAGCACCCTCTCATATCACTTTGGAACATATACAAGTAGTATCGGATACAGTATTTCTTATAAACACCTTGAAGGGTTATTGGGAAAAAGAATATTAAAAATGAATAAAACAGAGCCTGCTATTGTGTATATGACAAGTACTCAGAATACAGATAATTAATTCAAAAGACCTGAAGTCATCAGATATATTTTATTTTCCAAAACACACTTGTAAATACATTTGGCTTTCATCAAAATTCCTCACCGCATAAATATTTCTTAACTGCCTAGTGAAGGCAATATGCTACTCCTGAGCACTTGGGCTACAAAACAGGTATAACTCCAGCCCTGGTGAAACTTACATGGCAGCAGAAGACATGCAACACATAATACATATAATACACATTATATTAACTCAGCATCAAAGTGGTAAGTTCCAGAAGAAAAAAACATACAGATGAGATAAGGAAGAACTGGAGGTATAGGATGGAGTCAGGGTGACCCTTTAGAGATGACAAGTGAGGAAAATTGGAAGATAATAAAAGATGAGCAGCTAGATAACTGGCAAAAGCACTTTCCAGGCAGAGGACACTATAGGTGCAAAGGCCCTGGGGCAGGTGCCTGCGTGGCATGGTTAAGCAATCCAGGGAAGTCAGTGTGGCTAAAACATAACTAGGGGAAAAATTAACAGAAGAAGAGGTCACAGAGACAGATCACAGAGGAACCTCTGCCCTTTCTGAAAGGAAGAGCTACTGTTGAGATTTTAGCTGAAAACTGCCATGGTATAAGAAATTATTATTTTTTTTTCTTTTTTAAAGAAAATTGCATAAGAATGTGGTAGGAATCCACATGAGAAATGAAGATGATACACTATACAATGTTCCAGTCTCAGAGAGAAACTTCACTATTACACATTTTGTTTCCTTTAGGTTGTTGGAAAGCTGACTTTCAATTTTAGTGCTAATTTTAAAAATAAATTATGTCCTAATTCCTCATGTTATTTTAAAAAAATTATTTGTATGTTAGTTTGTAATATGCCTCTTTTGATTTGGTATGCTTTTTGTCTTTATTTAAATATAATGAATTATATTGACTGGTTTTCTAATATTACAGTACTCTTGCATGCCTGGGGTAAACCCTCAAGGCACTTTCTTTCTTTGATGCTCTGTTATTTTTGATTGTGACCATATTTCCTATTTAAAAACAATTATCTGGGCCTCCCTGGTGGCGCAGTGGTTAAGCACTGCGCTGTGGAGCTGTCGGCAGCGGTGACGCAAGCTGGACGCCCAAACGGGGAGATTCCCACATGGCTGGCAGACCTCTCCTGCCTCTCCTGCTGCTCCCCTCAGCAGTATATTTCCATCGATCTGCCTGTTCTTCTCCCCACTCTGTCTCTGGTGAACCCTCTTACAGCCCCACGCCTCTGGCCTGTACCCCAGCTTGCTTGCAAAAATAAAAAATAAATAAAAAATAAAAAATTATCTGCAGTGATTATTTCAGTCATAGAACAAAGGTTTTTTTTTATTCCTAAAAGATATTGTGTATGTTTGCCAACACAATCTATGATCAAATATATGAGGTTTTGTCATTAATATTAGTATTAAGAAGTCTTCAGATTACTGACATCAAGTACAGTTGGTCCCAGTATGATTTTGTTAGGACACCACTGAATTCTATTCCTTTGAATCTATAAACAAAAATAAAATTGGTCTATTTATTTTTGTATTGGCCTTTCCTTTCTGGTATAAAAGTAATGTAAGTCTCATAGAATAAACCAAGTGATTTGTACTCTTGTCTATTTTCTGAAACAAATTATATATCATAGGAACTTTTAATTATTTTGTCATTTCTTTACTTTTTTTCCTTTCTCCTGATTTCTAATGATCTGATAAAGATTTCTATGATCCATCTTTTTCTCCACTAATTTGAAGCTATAAATTACATTACTAATCTTTAAATACTTTACCCAGATTTCATGATGCATTTTCCTGATAAATTCTAAAGTTACAGAGTCTAAATGTCTTTCTCCCTTTCAAATATATCAAAAAATACAGGATGACTTAAAAACACAAGTACATTTGTTATTGCTCTCGACAATTTTAATACAATTTAATTTTAAACACAAAAATATCTTTTTAATCTACAATTTTATTTTTTCCTGTGCTCACTTGTTTTTCCTCTTGTTCATGTTCTGAGTTTACATCTTCTGTAAATGAGAAGTATTTTTGTGGGACTGAAAAATGCCTTTACTCTCAAATGAATGAAGAATTAGCTGAGTATAAAAGTCTAGGTTAACAGTGAGTTTCATACAGGATTTTGAATATCTGCTTGTTGTCTTCTACACAGTCTTTGGGTGATAAGTTTGTTCTCAGTCCAGCTGAAATTCAGCTGTAGGTAAATCTTTTTTTTTTTTTTCCTCAGCTAGCTTCTTTCTAGCTAAAAATCTAAAGAGATATTTCTTTCTCTTTAATTTTTTACAATGTCACTCCTCCATGTCAAGTTATACATGAAATTTTCACTTTCTTGGACTTTTGTTGTGTAATTTTTGACTAAGGATTCAGTGTTTCTTAAACCCTGAAAAATCTCACCTATTATATATACATATATAGATCCATATATACACATATGCATATGCATGTGCATATATACACATATATACGTGTGTGTGTGTGTGTGTGTGTGTGTGTGTGTGTTTTCTCCCAGAATCCTTACCAGACATATAGTAGTCCTTGCCAATCCATATCCCTCCTACTTAATGACTTACTGGTGTTTACTTTTTTCCTGTTAATAGTTAATTCTGGGTGAATTCTGCAGCATCATCTTCAAATGACTGTTTTTCATTTTCATGAAAGTTGTTATGTTCTTTAGTTTCAATTTTAATAAATTCCAAGCTCTTGTTGACCTTTCTGCATTTTTTTCAGTTTACTTTTGTCATAATTTCTTGTTCACTTTAATGGATGTTATCCAACTATTTATCTATTGACACCCAAAACACACTGGTATTAATAATTTAAAATAATATAAAATTCATTTCACAAGAACAAACTGATATTGGAATAATTTGTTCTATTAGCCTTCTTTACTGACATTTGGTTTCTTCCTGGGATTGGGTATATACTGGCAGTCTCATTGGAGGTGCAGGGACCCTCTCTCTTTGTACTCAATCTTCTCAATGCAGAACATCAGAGGTTACATTGTGCCAGGCCCCAGAACTAGGTTTCAAATAAAATGTCAGCACTTTGCCTCAGTGATTCTTGAGAGTATTACAGATTCAGCTGATTGTTTTGCTGGTTTCCTTGTCCTGACTCTTTCTGTTCCTCTCAACTCTCCAGCCCATAGCTTCCCCTAAAGCCATGAATCAAGCAGCTGCTCTGCAAAAGATATTTTCAGCCTCCTCTTACTGGCTGTGAAGAGACTCTGAGCCGGCCTCCTATTGTCCATCAAACATGGAACTCTTTTCTTTACAGAGACTCCTCCGAGCTGGGCTTTGGTCTCCTGCTTCAAATGCCTCATCAGCCAGGCAAACAATGACCTGACCTTTTAAAAAGCCGGGGGTAGAGGACAATGCTCTGGTCAAGAGCAACTAGAAAATGCTAAGTGCTCATTTAAAACTCTGTTTGGGGCCTTCCCGGTGGCGCAGCGGTTAAGCGCTGCGCTGTGGAGCTGTCGGCAGCAGCGATGCGAGTTCGACACCCAGCCAGGGAGAATCCCACATGGCGCGGCAGACCTCTCCTGCCTCGCCCGCTGCTCCCCTCAGCAGTGTACTTCTGATCTGCCTGTTCTGCTCCCCACTCTGTCTCTGGTGAACCCTCTCGCCGCCCCACGCCTCTGGCCTGTACCCCAGCTTGTATGTATAAATAAATCTTTAAAAAAAATAAAAAATAAAACTCTGTTTGAAGACTTTGAAGATAAAAGAAAACAGTTCGGTCTTGTGGAATCTGATCATAAAGCAAATTTGTCACACTGAAGTGAATCCTGTTTCTGGAGTCCGTATCCACCCCTGAAGGGTTGCCTATCCTTCAACAGGAGGTGAAGTTGAGGTTCTTGGCAGAGATGTGCTGCTGTAAGAATAGTATCAAAGATATTTAATAACACATGAGGCTGAGTAATTTTTTTCAAAATGGAATTTTGCAACTACCAAGGTAGTCAGATCTGGTCGAAACAAGATTTACGAAAGAGGAGAGGTGGAAATAAACTTGATTCTGGGACCAAAGCTTCTCCTGCTGTGCACTATCAACATGTCAGGCCAGATCATTCTTCCCTATGGTGAGCTTGCCTCTACCCACTAGATGTCAGTAACAACCAGATCCCTACCCTCACCCCCAGAGCTGTGTGACCCTAAAAGTCTTCAGACATTGTCCAATGTCTCCCAAGGAGCAAAATCACCTTGACTGAAAAACAAGAGCTTAGACTGTTAAAGAATTTGCCAAATCCTTAAGGTGTGCAGAGTAGGAGGCTAAGAAACCAAGCAGGGAAAATAAAAGCCGGATGTCAGAGCAGACGGGTCAAGTTACAAAGTACCAAGCAGATAAATATTAGTTTGCTAGGGGGAAGAATTCTAGCAAACACTCTGGGCTCCAAATCGGTGCCTCTGGATGGCTGTGACTTAGGACAGGGATGATCCATTCTAATCTGTCTGAGGAAATCCAGACTTAATGGGCTCAGGTCCTGAGTTGAAGTGATCTGCTCTATGGAGCTGTCTGCCAGGAAAAAAAGACACTGTCCCCAGAGAGAATGTCAGCCAGAAGAACGAATATTTTTTGTAAATAATGTCTTGAATGTTTTGTTTTGTATAGCAAGAAATGGAACCAACATAAAATAAAAGAGATAATAGAATGGATGCATAGGTGACATATTGAGGTCATTGAAAATGGACTTCACAAGTCAATATTATTCAACATACTAGTATTATAAGGTTAAGAAGACAGGTAACAAGATTGAAATTATAAAGCTTACAAATCTTAGAACTAAAAAGTACAACTGCCAATGAGAAATCAAAACATGGGCTTAACAGCAAAGAAGATATTTCTTGGCTCCTGGCACCACTTCATTCTTACCATTGCTTCCACTCTCACCTCTTCTTTGAGTCTTATAATCTCACTTTCCTCTCAGAAAGATTGTTGCGAATACAAGGAGCTTGCATGGACAATTAAGGACATTCTTCCATCTCAAGTTCCTTAACTTATCTGTAAAATTTTACTAAATTTAACCCAAAATATGCAAAACTATATAAAGATATGCAAAACTATAAAATATTGTTGAGCAAAAGTAAAGACCTCAAAATAGTGGAATGATATACCATATTCATAAATCTGATGACTCAATATTTTTAAGATGTCAATTCATCCTAAATTAGTCTAGGGTTGGGTGGGTGTTTTTTTGTCTTTTTGAGTAGAAATTGACAAGTGGATTCTAACATTTGTATAGAAGTGAAAAGAACTTAGAATAATCGAAACAATTTTGAAAAATAGCAAATGGTTGAAAGAATTACATCTTATTTTTAAAACTCCATTAGGGGATTCTCCTGTGAATCTGTCCCAACTCACTCTTGAGTGTACTTTCACCTACAATAAAGCTTCATTTCTAACTCACCTAAAAAAATAAAAAATAAAATAAAATTTCTATAACATTAACATAATCAAGAGAGTATTATACTGGTATGATTACATGTATACAATCCTTGAAAGAGAATAGTGTTATGATTAAAAATTTTTTTAAAGATTTATTTATTTTTGCATGCAAGCTGGGTTGCAGGCCAGAGGTGTGAGGCAGTGAGAGGATTCACCAGAGACAGAGTGGGGAGCAGAACACGCAGATCAACTGAAATACACTGCTGAAGGGAATAGCTGGCGAGACAGGAGAGGTCCTCTGTGCCATGTGGGAAGCTTCCTGGCCAGGGATCCAACCCTGGCCAGTGGCTGCGGACAGTGTCATAGTGCTGAGACTTAACCTGTTGCACCACCAGGGAGGCTCATGATTAAAAAATTTTTAATGAAAGTAGCAAGGTAATTCTGTGGGGAAAATGATCCTGACATAATTGGTTATGTGAAAAAAAAAAAACTTGACTCTTATTTTACATAATATACAAACATGAGTCTGAAATGGATGACAGACCTAAACGTAAGAGTTAAAACTATAACATTCCAGGGCCTCCCTGATGGCGCAGCAGTTAAGTGCTGTGGTGATGCAAATTCGATGCCCAGCCGGAGAAATTCCCACATGGCACTGCAGACCTCTCCTGCCTCGCCCGCCCGCTGCTCCCCTCAGCAGTGTATTTCCATTGCTCTGCCTGTTCTGCTCCCTACTCTGTCTCTGGTGAACCTTCTCGCTGCCCCACACCTCTGGCCTGTATCCCAGCTTGCATGCACAAATAAATAAATCTTAAAAAAAAAAGACGCTCCAAAGAATACAGAAAACATTTGTAATCTTGTAAGGCCAATATTTCTTAGCACACAACAGGCACAAACCACAAAAATAAATATATAAACTGGATATTACCAGAATTAAAAATGTTTGTTCTTCAAGAGAGATACTTTTAAGAATATAAAAATAGAAATTACAGGGGCCTCCCTGGTGGCACAGCGGTTGAGCGCTGCGCTGTGGAGCTGTCGGCAGCATGCGATGAGTTCGACGCACGGCCGGGGAGAATCCCACATGGTGCGGCAGACCTCTCCTGCCTCGCCCGCTGCTCCCCTCAGCAGTGTATTTCCATCAATCTGCCTGTTCTGCTCCCCACTCTGTCTCTGGTGAACCCTTTCGCCGCCCCACGCCTCTGGCCTGTACCCCAGCTTGTACGTATAATTAAATTTAAAAAAAATTTATAAAAAAGTAGAAATTACAGATTTTTTTAAAAATTCAAAATATATAACTCCATAGGATTGTATATAGAATATACAAAGAATTGTTTCAACTCAATAGTAAAAATCAAAAATAGCTTAATTTTAAAAATGGTAAAAGATTTGAACAGAAATTTTACCAAAAATGGATGAATCACATGATAAATATTTAATATTATTAAATATTTAATATCAAATATGTTGCTAATAGGAGTGCAAATTATAGACACACTTTTTGGAAAAGAGTTTAGCAGCAATCAACTATTTAAACATACTTTTACTGTGCCTTAGCAGATTTACCAGTAGGTATTTAAACATGCCCACACAAAGATTTTTACTAGAATGTTCATAGCAGTGATTTTCTTAATGACCCCAAATTGGAAACTATGTATAGTAGTAAATTATTTAAAACTCATGTTTAAATTGTGTTACATATATACAATTGAATACTACTTGATATTAAAATAGAATAAATGCTACGTGTGATAAGACTGAATGAATCACAAACAGACTAAAAGTCACAGCTACAAATGAATACTTAATGTTTGATTCAATTTTTAAGAATGTCTAGAAAATATAATATTGGAGGAACAAGAAGCATTGTACTTACATGGGAACCTGTGACTGTTTTTGACTCAGCAGGGCCACCAGGGAATGTTTTGGGATAATAAAAAAAAATTTTATATATTCTGATTACCGTTATGGTTACAGGAGTAACTATAACTATGAAACATATCACCGTATATTTTCACTTTTTTCAAGTTTCTATTTTACTATAATAAATACCTTAATAAACATAATGAAGAGGAAGAAGGTAGGGATTGACACAGTAAGTGGCAAAGTTAGTCTTAAAATCCAGGCAGAGGGGTTTGAACTTAGTCCCACAAATGATTTCAACATACATCAGCTTGTTTGTATGTCATAAATAAATGATGTTCCTGAGATTTACAAAGGAATTGAAATTTTTTCTTTCGACACACATTGTCTTCTTTTTTACTTGTGAGAAGCCCAAAGAGATTCTTTGGTAAAAGGAGTTATAAAAATATATTTATGCCACTTATACAGTAGCACTCTGAACAGTAATGCAGAAGGATGAAAATGGGCAGAGGTAATTTACCAAGACTAGTCATGAGTTAAAGAAGTCCCTTAAAGATGGCATAAATAGGCTTAATTTTAAGTCTGATGCTCAAATCAAACGAGAGCAAAAAGAAAATGACCCTGCAAATATAATAAACATCCTCTGACCTAATTGTGTGAAACTAAAATAAAATGGAAAACTTCACACCCTGCATTGCCCTTAAAAGAATCTGCCTGCCATAGAATAATGAGTTCTGGTCCTGCCAGATCAGATGCAACTTGAAAGTTGTTAAACCATGAAGGGCATGTCAGAATCACTAGTGTGCTTTCTGAACACTGAGGAGTTCACCAAGAAGAAAGCAGCAAAGACATATCATATCAGTCCAACCTGGAGTACAATTTCATTAACTATTCAGCATCACGAGGAACTCCTTGCTTTACGTATAGGATCGGATTCCCTTTGGGATGACATGGTATGAATCGTTGTTATACAGTGCCATTGGGGACTGGAGGACTCTAACTAATTCTTGTGGACACAGAGGTTCTACTGTGCAAATGACACATGGATCAGCAACTGCAAAAAAGTTAAATTATTTTACACAGTGGATCTTTATAGGATCTTCATAAGCAAATTACTGAGAGGAAGTATTTACTGTAAATATAATAGAGTTATAATATTTAATATAACTTAATGCAACTATGAATATATGATGGGCACAAAGAAATTGCAAGAAGTGATGAATATACATCAAATGCTATTCTACCTCACTGGTTAACCCTGCAAATTAAAATAAAAATGAAATAGTATTTTTGGGGCCTCAATGATGGGACAGGGGTTAAGTCTCAGCACTATGAAGCTATCACCAGCCACTGCAGCATGAGTTTGATACCCAGCCAGGGAGCTGACCCACATTGCGCAGCAGACATCTCCTATCTCGCCCGCTGCTCCCCTCAGCAGTATATTTCAATCAATCTGCCTGCTCTGCTCCCCACTCTGTCTCTGGTGAATCCTCTCACCCCCCTTGCAGCTCTGGCATATATCCCAGTTGTTGTATGCATAAATAAACAAAAATAAATATTAAAAAATAGTATTTTGGGGGCCTCCCTGGTGGCGCAGCAGTTGAGTGCTGCGCTGTGGAGCTGTTGGCAGTGGCGACGCGAGTTCAACGCCCGGCCCGGGAGATTCCCACATGGCGCAGCAGACCTCTCCTGCCTTGCCCGCGGCTCCCCTCAGCAGTGTATTTCTGATCTGCCTGTTCTGCTCCCTGCTCTGTCTCTGGTGAGCCCTCTCGCCGTCCCATGCCTCTGGCCTGTACCCCAGGTAGTATGTATAAATAAATTTAAAAAATCTTTAAAAAAAATAGTATTTTTCTTAATCCCTAAAACGGACCCAGCAGAAAAGATGAGGTTGAAAATGTTCAGTTTGGGGCCTCCCTGGTGGCGCAGTGCTCCACTGTCAGCAGCGCAGTGCCCAATGCGAGTTAGACGCCGAGCCGGGAAGAATCCCACATGGTGCAGCAGACCTCTCCTGCCTCGCCCGCTGCTCCCCTCAGCAGTGTATTTCTGATCTGCCTGTTCTGCTCCCCACTCTGTCTCTGGTGAAACCTCTCGCCACCCCACGCCTCTGGCCTGTACCCCAGCTTGTATGTAGAAATAAAATAAATCTTTAAAATTTTTTTTTAAAAATATTCAGTGTTGCCATGAAAGAGAAAAATGTCTTACTATCTTACTATCTTTGTGGAAGACATTTTGGCTAGGTCTATGGAAAGGGTAAAGCACATTTGTTTGGCTCTATCCATTCTTCCTCTAAGAATTAGTTCTCCATAAATATCAACTCTTGCACAAAGGGACATTTTTGCAGTAATGTTTGAAAAGGAAAACATTGGAACCACTTCAATACCCATTGGCAGACAAGTAGAAATGTAATCGGTGCCCCTCCCACCCTACAGAACTGCCTTGTCAAACAAACAAATAAATAAATGCCCCAAAACTAATAGAGCTATATATCTGCATGTGGAACAACTGACTGATCACAGCATATATTTTTAAGTGGAAAGACCAAAACATGATTCCATTTTCTAAGCTTCAACTCCATATAGGCCTGTTGTCTATTTTACAATTTTCATATTTGATATTGTTCTAAATGCAAGGAAAATGTAACAGGAAAAATTACATGACATGATTTGACCAAATGGTGATTCAATGCTTTTTCTTGATTCTTCTTTCCCATGTTTTTAAAATCTTTTTTATCTATCTTCCTTTATCATTTATTGGATAATTATGAACCAGTTATTGTTGTAGGTAGTGAGAACACACGTATTCAGTGCATATTGGGAAGGTGTTAAAAAGGAATAATTAGAATCGATTACTGCAGTGACGCGGCCTGATATGAACACAGAGAAATGAAAGCTTACAGCTCACGGAGGAGGGAAGGGATCAGGGAGAAAGCCACAAGGGCGTAAAAGGCCAGTGGAAATTTTCCAGACAGGTAACTAGGCAAAGGCGCTTCATGCGAGGGAACCAAAATGTTGTATCAGACAAACAAGAATTCCTGATTCGAGGTGAGTGGAAGTGAAAGAGAAAGAAAACAATTCTCTATAATTCTCTCTCTGTAGGGTGAATGTTAATCACTACATGGGATGCTAAAAATCTGACCCCATCACAAATTAAAGAACATGAATTCTCTGAATTTTCAATTTACCACTATGAAAACCCGCAGAGTCCAGATGTTTTATTTCCCTTCCGAGGAATGGAGATGCCTCAAGTTATGTTATCACTCTCTGTGGACAAATTCCACAGCCCTTTCACCCCTTACACGTCATAGTGCCGCATGGCGGCTCATCTTCTTAGTGATGCTCCAGTGCAGAGGTTGCCAGTCACAGTAACTGCCTGATTCAAGAACTACTGAAGAATTCTGTGAGGAAAACACTGTTCCCCAACTTTCAATGAGAAAGGGGAGAGAGCACGTTAACTGTTTGGTCTGGCATGCGGCCAGTCATAATCTGAACTGGTGGCTGCTGTGTGCTTGCCCGCTGACCCAGCGCCCCTGAAAGAGCAGTGCGCATGAGGTGGGTCTTTTTATGTTTATGAGACGAGACTGCATCTGAGGTGGTTAACAGCGCAATGGGGAAAAAGAGTTCCTTTTTTTTTAAGATTTATTTATGCAGGCAAGAACTGGGGTTCAGGCCAGAAGTACAGGGGGTGTGAGAGGATTCACTAGAGACAGAGTAGGGAGCAGAACAGGGGGAGCAACTGAAGCACCCTGCTGAGGGGAGCAGCAGGGCAAGGTAGGAGAGGTCTGCTGCACAATCCGGGAAGTTCCTTGGCGGGGGATCCAACTCGTGCTGCAGTGGCTGCCCGCCAGCTTCATAGTGCTTCAACTTAACCCACTGGCCACCAGGGAGGCCCTGGAAAACAGTTCTTTATGGAATAAATATCTAGAACGTCATAGCAGCCTGACTATTGGCCACCAGTTAAGACAAGATTTGTGTTAGAGTGGTTCTAAAATCATCCCTCTGTTCCTCTTTAGGTTAAAAATGAGTTCATAAAAGTTAATTTTATAGACAGTATTAGTAAGGAAAATTGAAAGGTTTCCCTTTACCCTAAAAAAGAGATATATTCAAGTTTAAGTTATACTTACTTATGTTCTATATGTTCCTTATCATGTAGCGTAAGATCTATTGGATTATCTTTCTAACTTCATATTGCTAGCATCATGCCTTATTTGATTTACTAACATTTTATTTTTAATAAATGTTAATAAACTGTTTATTAACATTAACTAATTATTTGATAATAATTTTAGAGTGAATTAATCGAAGATTGACTACCAATGAATTAAACAAACGGCTTTCACACTGGAAGAGTGTAAGGCAGGCTTTGAGGAGCTCAAATATGCTTGTTGACTTTTGAAGAGAATTATGTTCTTATGTCATTAAGTAAACACAAAATTCATCTAGAATATCAAACTCAAATGACATGAAAGGGACGTGGGGAAGCCTGGGGCATTGCAAGAACACAGACACACAGTTATCTTGAGAAAAGAGAAAAGGATGGAAAAGTATTTGATATCCGGGGGAGGAAAAGGGAAACTATTCTGAGCAAATATTTTGACATATGTTAAATATTTATTTTGTAGTTTAATATATGAAAACTCATAGTTCAATATATTTTAAGAAAGTTGTATACCCTCCTTTTAATCTTTGTAGAGTTTATTGTACCTGCAAGGAGATCTTG